>JARYGA010021072.1:0-28460 GCA_030545235.1 Helianthus tuberosus
CTGCAAATGAGCGATAAGTCAATTATTGAGACTGTACTTTGAAGAAGCTCTCTTCATTTGCACGGGTGGGGACGTGATCCGGTTAGTTCTAGTAGCACAATGGGTGCTACTAAAAAATCAAAGCTTCTTGCTTACGAAGAGCCGTGGATGGTTACGATGAGCTGGTTGAAGAACTTGGAACCGTGAAAGGTAAATGTGTAATTATGGAACAAGCGTTGATTGAGAATAATAGCATGCCTCATCCATCAAGCACACTAGAACAATCTCAATGTGATGCATTAGAGGGTGTTGAAAACATTGATGAGTGAAGGCGATTTAGTAGATTCTATAACTCGTTAGTAACATATAAACACTTTTAGTTTTGTTTGTTTTAGTATTTAAATTTCAATAACTACCACTTTTATTTGGTTGTTTGTATGATTGATGTTAATTAGTTTAATTAAAAATCTTAATTTGTTCACGAATGTTTCCATATTGTTTTGGTATTTGTTTGTACATATTGAATATTTTTATCTACATATAGTGTGGTTAATGCCTACAATTTAAAATATATTTACCAACACATCAATGTTTTTTTCAACACAAATTAAGATCAATACCTACACATCTTCAACATTTACCTACACATAATATTACTTTTACCTACACATAAGATTACTTTTACCTACACATATATTCATGCCACGTCAACTGCCACGCCGGATGCCACGTCAACTGCCAAGTCGGATGTCACGTCAACTGCCACGTCAGATTCCACGTCAGTTGCCACGTCAGATGTTTTCTAAACAAATTTTTGTACGTTTAACCACACATATAAATGGCTTTTAGCAACACATATATGTGTAGGTATAGCTTGCTATATGCCTACATATAACTTATGTGTGGGTAATGACATATATCCACAGTCATGAGCCTACACATCATTACACTTATTTTATATGTAGGTAAAGACAACTAACAATACATTATATGTTTTTTCCCACATATACTTTGTGTTGGTAAAGAACCAAATTTCTTGTAGTGTGTCTAAAGTCCTTTTTATTATGATCTTGTGTTGTGGGATATTTGTACCTAACACATATTATAAAACACTATTTAATATAGTTTCAAGTTTTCATACTTGTACTTTATCATGCCAATTGTGATACTGTTATTCGACATCACACATAAACCCCAAGTTCGAGCCCACCGGAAAATCAGGGTGTGACAAAATTGTGTGTCGATCCACTATCTATCGGAATTATGATTTCATTATCCGCCAAAATACCCTGCAAATTCATAGTAGTTGGATTGGGCTTACCAAAGAGGGCGTGGAGACTGATTTCGGCTAGTTTAGTGGCTGAACCGGCAAGTTGCCCCACTATGCAATTGGTTTGTTTCTCCATTCCTTATGTTACCTCCAATAGTTTGAAAGTATTTGTCTTGCATCGGTGCCCTGGTCCGTATTTCTCTCCACATCAGAAGCACCCCCCGAATGTATCGATTCTATTTTTCTGCATCAGAAATACGAGTCCCTGTTGGCTTTTGGGCTGAAACAGCGGGTACCAGTGTGTTAGAAGCTGCTGGAGTCAGTTTTGTCTTGAACGGAATATTACTAACTTTGGATTCGAACTCAAGAGCTATACTCATAGCCTTGTAAACAGCTCTGGGTTTATGAATCCTAACATCAGCTTTGAGGCCCTCTTTGAGGCCGTTTAGAAATACCCCTAAGAGACAGTGCTTTGGCCAATTCGTGACCCGAGAAAAACGCTTCGCAAATTCTTGGTGATATTCCTGCACCGTAACGGTTTGTCGAATGTTACACAAGTGTTCGTTTGGGATTTAAAACCTAACGGGTCCAAAATTTTTCTCTAAAGTGCAAACAAGGTCTTCCCAGTATTCAATTTCCTGATCAGAAGATAACCAGGAATAAAGGTCTAATGCATTCCCCTCCAAATGCATGGAGGCCATGCCCACCTTCTCCTCTTATGGTATGTTAAAATACCGGAAATATTTCTTAGCCTTAAGTGTCCACCCCTGTGAATCACTCTCGCTGAATTTAGGAAATTCGATTTTGTTGTAGGGACGGTAACGACGGTTGTTGCCCCAAGAGGACTCTTCATAAATTTGTTGAACTCGGTGCGTGATTTATGTTTCTTTTGGCCTTGCGTTTTGAGGGCAACAACTTCATTCTGCAGGCACTCCATGGAAGATGTTATTGCCGTTAATTGAGCAACCACAGGGTTGGGGTATGATGGATTTGGATATAGGTTACTCCGGTTTTTTGGCGCCATGATTTCCCGGTAATGGAACCAGTTGATAGAATCTTGAAATTGATAGATGAAATTGGTAGAATAATCCAATAAGAGAAGGATTAGATCTTCGAATATAGAGGTATAAAAAACCCTAATTTTATATAAAAACATCGAAAACTCCTAATAAACTGAGTACCCTATTTCTAATACCCACAAACTGAATGAACAAACCGTCCCACTATTTCAGCCCACGTCTATCAAACTGTCGAATTAGGTTTTTAACTGGATTGGGCTTACTAGGCCTTTTGGGATTGTATCAAAAGCCTTTTATTCTTCTACAAGGCGTTCGATTGTGCTGAACAAATAAATAAAGCAGTAACCTAACCTTAGAAACTTCATGTCCATATTTGTTTTCAGGGTACATATATTAAATTCTGAAATTTCCACACAAAGAACCAGAGCAGAACTTCCAGAGGAACAACAACAATCAAAGAAACTAAAGCTGGCAGATAACATGACTACATCAACCATGGTAAATTCAGGTTTTTTATTAGATTAAAAAAACAATTTATGTGCAACCTGCCTGTTTTGACCTTAGTGACGTTGATAGTTTTACTAAATGCCTTGATCGGGGTTCACAAATCGAAATAACTAGATCCAGTTTTGTCAACGACGATGACGATAGCAGGTACATGGCGATGGAGCAACATTGAGCGGCGACGGTGGTGGCGCACAACAGTGGTCGGTTAAAATAATTTATTTGGATTCCATAATTATCCCATAATTGTATATTGATTAATTTAACATTATAATTGTCTACTAACTTGATAACTATTTGAATTAATAATCATTTATCATTATCAATAATTGATATATAACTAGGTTAGAAACACATCTAATACATGGGTTGAATAATTCAACATGTTAAAATCATTGTTTTTCAATGAAGATTTTGTATGTTAATGTTATTAGACGTATGTAGATAAAAAATAATAAATATTTAAGAATTATCGTAATTAACAAATAATGAACATTTAAGAATCTTAAAATACAATATAATTGAAATCTTATGTTTAGTAAGCTTTAATAAATTAGTAAAATAAGATATTTAACTTGTTTATTTTAATGTTTAAAAATTACTATCATTATTATTATTATTATTATTATTATTATTATTATTATTATTATTATCAAATATGAGATAGTTTATAGATGCCTTTAATAGGAGAGAGATTTAATTAGGTGAAATGCTAACAATGTGACACGTGACAGAGTGGCTTAAGAAGTTATCAACTAGCAAAAATCATTTTGAATTATTAAGTACGGGATTAATTAATTAACTTGTAATATAATATCACATAAATAATTAAAAACTCTTTTATTTATTAAAATTAAACAAAAAACTTGTATAAATTATTTCGCAAATAGTTTATCGTAGTCATCGTTTTGTGTTAAAACTATTTAAATATTTTTTGTTTGTTGCTCGAGTTGTAACTCTCTAGATCGTACCTTATAAGAAGTATTTTTGAATGTTGTTATTTAGGCTATCATAGAAATCTAACAGGCTCCCTCTTGCACAAGTCTCACTACCCCTAGTAAAGTATGACATTTACAAGCTATCAAGTGTTCTCAATTAGTCCAAGAACTCTTGCTAAACTATTTACAATTTCCATAGTTATATGTGAGTTATCCAACATGTAATAGACATTTATTGAACATAAGACATGCACCAACTTTCATTCTCAGATAATGTTCAACTATTCTCATTGTCAATCAAGATTCAAAATTGGCAAGCTCATGGTTTGAGCACGATCATGCATTTATACAAGTTTGAATCAACAAGGAGCCCGAAGATGTCAACCAAGTACACACCTCAAAACTTTAGACTTGGCCCCCAACTATTGCCACTATTATTGCTTGTTAAGGAGGAATGTTAGACCGTTGTCAAAGAACAATCCTTCATAAAACTAAAACTGACACTGCATATGTGGCGCACTTTTTTCACATTCACTGCAATACATAGTCTCATATTGGAAAACTGGTTGATATGTCTTGAATATTGTTGTCGATTTGAATTTATAACATACCAATTACCAATATCAAGGCATTAATGGATAGCATATCGATAAACTTAATAGGAAAGTGATAACCAAACTTATCGCAAATATGTATGAATATTCACTATGTATGTGGGTGTATGTGTAGGCGTAGTGTAGTGTTCAAATCAGAACCCCCAAAATACAAAAATACACTACGAACCGCATAATATATTTGTACATAGTCATTTTATAGAGACGTCTATATTACACAATGCCCTACAAAACCCACATATATAAACTTTAACTTGTATCGTTTATATTTCACATTTCAAGCTCGTTGTTTAGGCCACCCGGGGTGGAAGACTTTTAGCACGTGATGGAAGAGTATAACAAGTGATGGAAACCAAAAAACCACCCTCACTCGATACATTCACACGTCAATTATATAACGCGTCAAGATTATCACGCGTGAAAAGTTGGAGAGAATGAGGGAAATTGTTGGGTTGTGAGGAAAATTGTTGGGTGTGGTGAGTGATGAGCATTTCCACTAAAATTCACCACTATAGTGATGGAATAAAGCTCGATGACGTGGTCGAAATTGATTGGATGCTGTGAGTGATGAGTGAGTGTTGAGTGATGACCACCCATACCCTTATGCTCGAGTTTAAACATGAACTCAATAAAAGTTTGACTAGAATGAGACTGAGTGTGATATGTTGCTCAATAAAGGCTCGACTTATTTTCATCAATCTCATAGCATCATTGTCATTGCAAGAAGTTCTAGTTGAGGACTTACATCAAGCTTTCTTACTTGATCATAAATTTACATATTTGCTCATTATCATTGTCAAGTATAGTTAATGAGACGATGACACTCCACAAAGCCATCACATTGTTTTCCCACTTGTTGGACATTTATTAATAGTCTAAAACCACCATAAAAGTTATGTGGCTAGCACCAGTTTCTATTTTGGTGTGCTTAGCAACTGATAATTACGCCCCTCCGTTGTTAAGTCCTTAAAAATTCAAAAGTCATGATCACATTCCATACTTGTGCAATAGCCGGATTACAATATCGAAAACAGGCACCCCATGCCCTAAATCAAAACCAACCCACAACTCCTAAAGGCCCTTCAGCCCTAAACAACAAACACTAAAGTGCTTGGCGCGGCTTCTTTTTTTTTTTTTTTGGCTCAGACCGTTCTTGCTAACCCCAGGTTGAGCAAATGGACGGCAAGCAAAAAAAAAAAAAAGAAAAAGAAAAGCCATCCGGGGTTACGAACTATGTGGAGTAAAAAAAAAACTACCCTGGGGTTAATTTCAAAGCCCGGTTTGACCAAAAAAAGAAAAAAAAAACCACCAAGGCAACTACACACCGTTTGGGGTTTAAATTTTCACCAACCCGGAGTTCGCAACTTTGGAAACATTAATTTTGAAAGGTTATGTTTTTTTACACCATTTGTGAAAGGATCACTTAAAAAGACACCATTTATGAAAAAGAAATCGCAGATCCGTTGGATATATATGTACACCATTGTCTAGTTACATCAGTTTAGGAATTTGGATACTTTAACAAGAAGTTGTCTTCCCGTATATACTTGATTTGATTGGAAGATATGTTCCAAGTACACAAAGTTGCATTCTAATTAGAAGTTAGAAGATAAGAAGTTGCAAATTAACCTTTGAAAAAGGGAAAATTAAGACTTGCACCTTCAATTCTCCAATGCACTGCTCGTGAAGAGCATAATATGATGCGTAGATGTGGAGGAGAGAGAGTGTTAAAGCCAGTGAGGACTGGGGATGTGCATCCCCGACTCTCAAGTAGAGAGAGCCCTTTAGGAGAGAAGCCGGACACGCTGACGTGGAGGGCGGTTGGTATATGTCTCCCCTCACGCCGCATATGGTCATAGGAGGAGGTTCATTCTCTACAAACATAGCCTTATGAGTGGTCCTTTGTTCTCCCTTAAAGGTGAGTAAATCAAGAACACTACATTATTTTGCCAATCTATTGGCGCACCATTAAAAATCATACCATATACTATATGCCTCCAAGGTATTACTTATAATAATACACTCATTTTAACATGTTCAACTCAAATGTATGCAAGATGTATGTGCCATCATGTTTTGTAGTTATGTTTTGAAATTAAGTTAAACCCTCCAATCTGATTTTAGGAAGACAAACAACATAATTAAAACATAGGCTTTACTATCACTTATATCAGATCTAACCCTAAATACATAACATATCATAAAAAAACATTATAAATCTTTACCTTTGCATGATGTATGAATGATGAATACCATTTCTTCTTTCCACTTATTCTTCACCATGTACACACACTGAACACATACACGTATATATATGTATATGCATATGCATATGCATATGCTTTTGAGGAGGGAGAGAGAGAGAGAGAAATGGCAGATTAAAGCAGAATGCAAGATGGCATCTTTTGTCTGCAGAAACACATGCACCTTTTTGTGTCTCAAACCCCTGAAAGAAAGCGGTAGATTGTAGCAAGAAGGTGCAGGTGCAAATGCAGATAAAAAGATGAACACAATAAGCTTGAGAGAAACTCATACACCATTCAACACATTATATGTATGTATATATACTGTATTTCAGGAGCGAACGAATTCAAGACTCGATGATAAGATGCTTTTGTTATCACGTGTACTTTATGCATTTAGAATTGTACCAATGAATGAACGTTAAAAAATCTGTTAAAATGGTGTCAAGAAAGATAATTAAGTGTGCAACTTGAATAAACAGTAAAAACCATGGTTGCAGAAGTCGTTAGGAACTCCCAGGTTGGTCGGTCGAGTGAGGAGTTGCGGTATTAGTTTTAGGCGAAGAATACACGGAGAGTACTCGGACATGATAAATTATAAAGAAATTAATTTTCGGGATATTATATATATGTCAAATATCATAACTTTACTAATATCTATAACAAAATACGTGATTTTCAATATAAATAACAGAAAAACAGATTCAAATACTAATGTACTTCAAAAGTTGATATCCATTCATTAATATTATAGACAAATAAATTATGCTTTATTTTATTTTGAAGACAAACTCATCCGACTCAATCCGATTTTGGCCGAGGTTGAACGTCTTTGGTCTCGATTGTGAGTAATTAAGCAGAACTGAAGAAAATCGTTTCAGCACCGTCCTTGTAGCGTTTACTCAGCGAGTACTCAGTCTTCTAGACCTTGTTTAACATTGGTAACAATTATAGCCGTAATTTCTCACTGAAATTAAATTTTGATATCCAATACGTACTTAACTTTTTTATTGACCATGTTTTATAAATCATGTCGTGTGAAGTTTTTATATGTAGAGTTATATGTACAATCATATGTGTTCATATAGTGCCATGAACTCGAATACATTCATAAAGAGGCCTCACTGATTATCATATGATATCGACCTAGCTTTTTGCTCTTTCATCACTTTTGTCTAAGTGGTGTCATTCAATCAAGTAATTTTCAGTTTTGGTATGTTTGGATCGTTGAACATCTTAGATTTTGTAGTACCATAAGCCTAAAGTTAGTTTTAGCCAAATAACTTTACGTTCTTACCTAAAACCATGATACAAGTTAATGGTAAATGCACCTCAAGAGGCTTTGTTTTTATGATGGTAATAGTAACACTTCAAACTAAGGGTGTGCAAAGTCCGATCTAGGTAGACTAGAACTTTGGAGTAGAATTAGAAGTATATTAGATGCGTGTGTGAGTTATCATTCTTTAGAATGCAAAAGAAATAAAATAAAATAAACTAGAACATTTGTCCAAACTATAACCAACCAAAAACATCTAACAGAAGTCTCCAACTCGTATAAAATCACGGATATGACACATCAAATATATACTCGTTTTAAAAGAAACAAGGTTTAATCAGTTTCAAGACATGTAGCTCAGTCGATTTTCCGGGTTATACATATTAACCTACGTGTAGTAGTAACACCTAGAAATTCAAGAAAAAAATGTGCATGGGTCATGTCTAATTTTCATGGAACTTTGTGTACTCCATGGGACTTTTTATTATTGTACAAAAGTACAAAACAAAGATGACTGTAGGTCCCTCGGAGGTTGAGGTTAAACCTATTCCTTGTTATGTCTAACACACTAGCAAGTGCGGAATCCAAGCTAGCATGCAAACCGAGATAGAACAAGCACAAACACAACACACAATCTTCACCGATTAACACCACTGTATTAATACTATGAAAGACGGTTACAGCACAAGGTTTACAAATGTATTCTGTAAACTCTCTCTCTCGTGTGTGTTCTCTCTATTTTCTGCACTTTTTTTTTGTGTCTCTGAAAAAGAAGTGAACACAACACATGGGTATATATACCCATCACAGCACGTCTGGTCGAAGGATCAGACAGACTGATCGAAAGATCATCTGTCGACCAGAAACCTATCGAAGGATCACATATACCTCGAAGGATGATATCCTTCGAAGTTCATCCATCGAAGGTTTATCTTTCGAACTCATCGAAGGATCTAAACAATCCTTCGATGACACATCCTTCGACACAGACATATTACAACCATTGCTTAACTGTTTGGCCAAGTCAAACCGGAGGATGGTTGACTTGGTCAAACTTACAAGACTAATAAAGACATCGTTTGGAATCATGACAAAATACAGACAAAGTACAGACACAAGTGCACCAACAAACTCCCCCTTGGCTGTAGCTTTGTCTCGATCTTAATTCTTGTAGGTCCCTCGTGTCTTCAAGTCTTTGACGTCTTTTCAAGTCTTCAATGTCGGAGGATCTTTAAAGTCTTCACGTCTTGAAAGCAGAAAGTGTACCAACAAACTCCCCATTTCATGTAGGAAGTGTGTTGACAAACTCCCCCTTAACATAAGCTCCCCCTTGAGTTATGCTCGTGAAATATTTGTTCTTTATGAATTGAGATCCTTGTGGTGTTGATGATGGTCAGTGGCAACTCGATCATCTTCATCATTTGAGTGCCTTCACGTCGTGTCTTCATTCCGAAGCTTGTCATCGACCATGTTCTCCTTGCCTTTAGAATCTGCACATGCAAGAAATCTAAACGCGTAATGAGAACAACTGCCTGGAATATCATAAGCAAACGACACACATGTGACCATTGTTTAATCAAACACCGTCCGACAGTTTGAAAGTTTAATTTATTTTATCAATTTCAATTTTAACTTTTAACACTTGCAAATTTCGACCGTTTATGAAGATTTAGTCATTTTCGGTTTTCGTTCAGGTTTCAGGTAACGAAGACTCGAGTTCCAACATCGTACGATCGAAAATAAGATAAAAATAAAATCTTTTTGGTATTTTAGAATATTTCAAATGTAAAGACAGAAAGCAGTAAATAAATATATACAGAGATGCAGAAATTTAAAGCAGTAAATAAATATTTACAGACATTCTTTTTGTGAGTTTCGAGGGTAAGAGAATCATATCAGTGTACGGTCATGCCAAAACGCTCTTGTTGTTCAGTTAATTAACATTTAGATAAGCATCCTATAACAATTATCGGTATTGTTGTCCACTTAAGCTCAACTTATCAGATGTAATCATGGCGAGGGGATACGTTAAGGTAGGATTTATACTTACCGACCGGTGTTCATCCACATCACGACACATTCCCGTATCAAGGTATGCACGAGGGTTCATCTTACCGGTGAGTATACCGATTATCATCTGTTTGACCGTATATGATGTGAGATTCTCACTTATTTGGATTTGAAAACAAGCCCTATGTGATAGAATCACTTATTGATGAGGAACTTGATTTTCGATGCATGAGGGCACAGGAGCAAGTCCGTGAACAGGTCAGTACTTTCGTACAGCAGAGAGACGAACTTGACTCCCGGATAAATGTGATATTTTATCACTTATTTTGTGGACATGTGATTGTTGATCACTTATTGAGGTCGAATGCAATATGTACACGTATGTATAGTATCATGGAAGATCTAGACTTGCGTCCCCGTTATTTTTCGGTAAAAGAAACAACCATGATACCCAGATGATAAGCAGCATAAAGACCGAATATCTCAGAACCTCGGCAATCTCTCAAACGAAATTTCGGTACCAAGACCATATGCCAATGAATGGTTCCCACCTGGTCTTCAGTCGGATTTAAGTTTATATCACCCTGCACACTTTAAAATGATTGTGAGCCTACCGATACATCTTATATAGAGCTGCTTATCGTTTTTCATTTAAGGTTTAAAGAGGTTTAGACAGACCACTGATGTACTATCATTTTCTCTTTTTCTCGCCAGGAAACTCATTTTTGTTTTTCTATTGTTTTTGTGTTTTTGAAATTTTTCGATGTTTTTGGATTTTCAAATTTTGGATACCACTTGTAGGTCCCTCGGAGGTTGAGGTTAAACCTATTCCTTATTATGTCTAACACACTAGCAAGTGCGGAATCCAAGCTAGCATGCAAACCGAGATAGAACAAGCCCAAACACAACACACAATCTTCACCGATTAACACCACTGTATTAATACTATGAAAGACGGTTACAGCACAAGGTTTACAAATGTATTCTGTAAACTCTCTCTCTCGTGTGTGTTCTCTCTATTTTCTGCACTTTTTTTTTGTGTCTCTGACAAAGAAGTGAACACAACACATGGGTATATATACCCATCACAGCACGTCTGGTCGAAGGATCAGACAGACTGATCGAAAGATCATCTGTCGACCAGAAAACTACCGAAGGATCACATATACCTCGAAGGATGATATCCTTCGAAGTTCATCCATCGAAGGTTTATCTTTCGAACTCATCGAAGGATCTAAACAATCCTTCGATGACACATCCTTCGACACAGACATATTACAACCATTGCTTAACTGTTTGGCCAAGTCAAACCGGAGGATGGTTGACTTGGTCAAACTTACAAGACTAACAAAGACATCGTTTGGAATCATGACAAAATACAGACAAAGTACAGACACAAGTGCACCAACAAACTCCCCCTTGGCTGTAGCTTTGTCTCGATCTTAATTCTTGTAGGTCCCTCGTGTCTTCAAGTCTTTGACGTCTTTTCAAGTCTTCAATGTCGGAGGATCTTTAAAGTCTTCACGTCTTGAAAGCAGAAAGTGTACCAACAAACTCCCCATTTCATGTAGGAAGTGTGTTGACAAACTCCCCCTTAACATAAGCTCCCCCTTGAGTTATGCTCATGAAATATTTGTTCTTTATGAATTGAGATCCTTGTGGTGTTGATGATGGTCAGTGGCAACTCGATCATCTTCATCATTTGAGTGCCTTCACGTCGTGTCTTCATTCCGAAGCTTGTCATCGACCATGTTCTCCTTGCCTTTAGAATCTGCACATGCAAGAAATCTAAACGCGTAATGAGAACAACTGCCTGGAATATCATAAGCAAACGACACACATGTGACCATTGTTTAATCAAACACCGTCCGACAGTTTGAAAGTTTAATTTATTTTATCAATTTCAATTTTAACTTTTAACACTTGCAAATTTCGACCGTTTATGAAGATTTAGTCATTTTCGGTTTTCGTTCAGGTTTCAGGTAACGAAGACTCGAGTTCCAACATCGTACGATCGAAAATAAGATAAAAATAAAATCTTTTTGGTATTTTAGAATATTTCAAATGTAAAGACAGAAAGCAGTAAATAAATATATACAGAGATGCAGAAATTTAAAGCAGTAAATAAATATTTACAGACATTCTTTTTGTGAGTTTCGAGGGTAAGAGAATCATATCAGTGTACGGTCATGCCAAAACGCTCTTGTTGTTCAGTTAATTAACATTTAGATAAGCATCCTATAACAATTATCGGTATTGTTGTCCACTTAAGCTCAACTTATCAGATGTAATCATGGCGAGGGGATACGTTAAGGTAGGATTTATACTTACCGACCGGTGTTCATCCACATCACGACACATTCCCGTATCAAGGTATGCACGAGGGTTCATCTTACCGGTGAGTATACCGATTATCATCTGTTTGACCGTATATGATGTGAGATTCTCACTTATTTGGATTTGAAAACAAGCCCTATGTGATAGAATCACTTATTGATGAGGAACTTGATTTTCGATGCATGAGGGCACAGGAGCAAGTCCGTGAACAGGTCAGTACTTTCGTACAGCAGAGAGACGAACTTGACTCCCGGATAAATGTGATATTTTATCACTTATTTTGTGGACATGTGATTGTTGATCACTTATTGAGGTCGAATGCAATATGTACACGTATGTATAGTATCATGGAAGATCTAGACTTGCGTCCCCGTTATTTTTCGGTAAAAGAAACAACCATGATACCCAGATGATAAGCAGCATAAAGACCGAATATCTCAGAACCTCGGCAATCTCTCAAACGAAATTTCGGTACCAAGACCATATGCCAATGAATGGTTCCCACCTGGTCTTCAGTCGGATTTAAGTTTATATCACCCTGCACACTTTAAAATGATTGTGAGCCTACCGATACATCTTATATAGAGCTGCTTATCGTTTTTCATTTAAGGTTTAAAGAGGTTTAGACAGACCACTGATGTACTATCATTTTCTCTTTTTCTCGCCAGGAAACTCATTTTTGTTTTTCTATTGTTTTTGTGTTTTTGAAATTTTTCGATGTTTTTGGATTTTCAAATTTTGGATTTACTCCCCCTAAAATCAATAAACTAAGACAAATTTAAAACACAAAGGTATTTACAAAAATGATTTTCCGATGTTGGTTTTACTCTTGCTTGACCTTAATGCCGTTTACCAATAATAAATAGTCAAATCTTGATTTGTCAAATGCTTTGGTAAAAAGGTCGGCACGTTGGTCATCGGTGTGGACGTAAGCAACATCGATTAGCCTTTTCTCAAAGCAATCACGTATGAAGTGATATTTAATTTCGATGTGCTTAGTCTTTGAATGCTGCACAGGATTTCTAGTGATCTGTAAGGCAGCAGAATTATCAACGTAAATAGGAGTAGTTAGGAATTCAAAACCGTAGTCGCGCATTTGTTGTTGGATCCATAGGACTTGGGAGCAACAACTTGAGGCAGCAATGTATTCAGCTTCGCATGTTGATGTAGCGACGCACGTCTGCTTCTTGCACTGCCATGTGACTAGGCGATTTCCCAAAAACTGACATCCAGCCGTTGTGGATTTGCCGTCGATTTTGCATCCGCCAAAATCAGAATCACTGAATGCGATCAAGTCAAAGTTATTATCCCTAGGGTACCATAGACCGGTGTCAGGGTAACCCTTCAAATAACGAAAAATCCTTTTTACAGCTGCAAGATGTGAGGCCTTCGGGTTCACTTGATATCTGGCAAGCAGGCACGTTGGGTACATTATATCTGGTCTTGATGCTGTGAGGTACATAAGAGATCCGATCATCGCGCGGTAGTATGAGAGGCTAACAGCTTCACCCTTCAAGTCTGGAGTAATTCCGTGATTTTGCGGCAATGGGGTACCGATGGGCGTTGCATCAGACATCTGGAACCGGCTCAAGATGTCACCAACATATTTAGTCTGATGGATGAATATCCCAGACTCAGTTTGTTGCACTTGTAGGCCCAAAAAGAAGGTCATTTCCCCCATAGCACTCATCTCGAATTTATCCTGCATAATGCGCTCGAAATTCCTACACAAAACATCATTAGTAGAACCAAATATAATATCATCAACGTATACCTGTACCAGTAGAAGATCTCCATCTTGTTCTTTGATGAAAAGAGTACAATCGATAAGACCTCTGCGAAATCTATTCTCCAGCAAATAATTAGATAAGGTTGCATACCAAGCTCGCGGTGCTTGATGTAGACCATATAGAGCTTTGTTGAGCAACCAAACCCGATCGGGATGGATAGGATCTTCAAAACCTGGAGGCTGTTCGACGTACACCTCTTATTCCACCACACCATGTAAGAATGCACTTTTCACGTCCATCTGGTAAACCTTGAAACCTTTGAATGAGGCATAAGCCAGAAAGATTCGAATTGCTTCTAGACGTGCAACAGGTGCATACACTTCGTTGTAGTCGATCCCTTCTATCTGACGAAAACCTTGAACGACTAGCCTTGCTTTGTTTCGAATAACGACTCCACGGTCATCCTTTTTGCATTTAAACACCCAACGGGTACCAATCTTCTTGTAACCAGCAGGTTTCTCTACGAGTTTCCAGACACCAAGCTTCTGGAATTGTTGCAGTTCTTCTTGCATTGCTTCAACCCATGAGTTATCTTTCAAAGCTTCTTTCCAAGTTCTTGGCTCTTCCTGTGAGACATAACACGCGAAAGACCAATCATTTTGTTGACCAGATTCTCGGATATCTGCATACAAGCCTGCATTGTTGTTGTTCCGCAACATGTTTCTTGTTTGAACGCCACTCTGTACATTTCCGATGATGTTTTGTTGAGGATGGGTATTGTGAATCCTTGTTTCTGGATTATCTGGTACAGAAACATTAATACCCAGGTTGTTGAGATTGAGATCAACAACCAATTCAATGCCCGGAATTGACGAAGAGGATGATGCAGTAGCTTCAGCTGTTCTAGGGACATCCACTGGAGGTGTACCCTCTGAAGTACCATGTACTGCTGTTGTTGGAGCCTCTTGATCTGCATCTAGAAATTCATCATCCTCTGAAGATTCGTTCAATTCGGTAGCATCGTGAAAATCCTCATTGTCGAGAGCATTATTGTTCACTGAAGAAGGTTCTTGATTGACAATAATTGGACGAACCAACGGTGAATCTGTTGCATTGTCACTCTCGAAAAACATCCTTGCCGCAGCATTTTCTTCAACTGCTTCAACATTGATCGAATTGAAAAAGTCATCGTACTCAAACATCCAAGGCTGACCAGGACATTTGACTGGTAAAGTGTGCCTTTGTACTCTGACTTCAGACCATTCCTCGACCCTTTTAGTCTCTAGATTCCAGACTCTTAAGTTTGGGGTGGAATACCCAAGAAAGTATCCTTCAATTGCTTTTGCCCCAAACTTTCCATTAGGATCGATTATTGTGCACGGAGCTCCAAACGGTTCAAGATATGACAAATCTGGTTTCCGTTTGTTAATAAGCTCAAAGCAGGTCTTGTTGTGCCTTTTGACTGTAAGGACTCGGTTCAACGTGTAACATGCAGAGGCCACAGCTTCAGTCCAGAAGGGAATCGGCAACTGTGACTCTACCAACATAGTCCTAGCAGTCTCGATCAATGTGAGGTTCTTACGTTCAGCGACGCCATTTTGTTGAGGAGTATAAGCTGCACTAAATTCGTGAAGAATACCTTTTGAAGTGCAAAACTCCGCCATGGCATGATTTTTGAATTCAGTACCATTGTCGCTACGTATCCGCCTAACCTTCAAGTTATACAGATTCTCAATCTGAATGATCAAATTTTTGATAATACCGAAGGTTTCACTCTTATGTGCCATGAGCGCTACCCAAGAAAATCTTGAATAATCATCAGTTATCACGAGGCAGTATTGATCATTCCTAATACTTTTGTGCTTGACAGGACCGAACAAATCCATGTGCAAACGTTCAAGAGGAACAGCCACCGTGTTGATTTTCTTTGTAGGGTGTCGCTTCTTCGTTTGTTTTCCTTTCTGACACGAGACACAGACGTCTTGAAGATGGAAGTTTTTAAGAGGAACACCATTCACCAATTCATTTGACACCAAATGATTCATTTTGCGTAAGTGAATGTGACCCATTCGTCTGTGCCAAGAGATTGTGTCTTTTTCTGTGGCTTTGGAAACGAAACAAGTTGCTTGTGCAGACGTTGTGATAGCTTGGCTCATATCAAGGACATACAGATCATTTATCCTTGGAGCCGACAAGAGAATCCATTCTTTCGGAATTTTAAAGCCGGGTTTCAGCACATAACATCCATTTGCATCAAAGTGTACTGAGAACTGCTTATCACAAATTTGAGAAACACTAAGAAGATTGTGATCAAGTTGTTGTACGAAGTTGATCTTATCAAAGCTAACAACCCCGTTGGAAATCATTCCTTCACCCGTAATATATCCGCCTTTATCTCCAGCAAAAGCAACATAACCTCCTCTAATAGATTTGACGTCGTAGAGAAGCTTCATGTCGCCTGTCATGTGCCTGGATGCCCCACTATCTACAATCCAATGACTACTGATAGTTCCTCCTGGAACACCCTGCACATGAACTCACATAATTAGTTGGAGATGGGGACCCAAGCCATTGTGGTCTTGGGTCTTCCATTTTCATCAACAACAATAACCTCTATTCTTTGATGATTTGAAAATTGTGATGGTCCCCCTGATTCAATAACCGTTTTTGGTTTCCAGGTCTGTTTAGTTTTACCAGTTTGATTGTTTGAAAATTTAACTTCGTGATTGTTTGAAGTTTTTGAAAATTTTGTGCTTTCTGGTTTAACTGAAACAGATTGTTTTTGAACCACATCAGTTTTAAGTGCTTTCTCAATCACCTTGACTTGTTGGCGTTTCTGTTTCTTTTCCCTTTCTCTTACAAGTCGGGGATCTTGTTTTACAGAAACAGATCGCTTTTGGTGATTGTGTTCACGGGGATCATCATCAATTGCTTTCAACTTATGAAGATACGGACAATTTCGAATTATGTGTCCAATTGTACCACATTCGAAACATGATCTTCGTTCAACAAACCCCGAAGTATCATGTGATCGTCTTGCCGATGATGAACTTTGTGATCCCGAGGTACTAGGTTTTGAACTATTTGGTTCATTCCTTTTCATCACTGTTGCTTTCTTGACAAAATCTAAGTTAGATTGATTTTCATACTTTTCAATTTTGTCCGTTCCCTTAGATTTCACAAAGTTCACATTCTTGTTCTTGTTTTGATTCGGCTTCCTTTGAATTTGAGTCGGTGTTTTACCTTTTGGTTTGGTATGATTTTGCTGTTTTTGCACTGTTGGTAATTTCTGATTGCCATATTGTTTTCGAACTTCGGCCTTTGGGATAGGAGGGCACTGTGTTACCACAACGTGTGATCCTTTCTTACCCAGAAATTTACTTGTTAAATTTTCAAAAACTTTACTGATTAAGGATTGATTTACATTCTTAATCGGAAAATCTTTGTCAGAATAAATTTTATTATCACCAACAAGAGTGTACAGCAAATCCACACTCTCCGACTCTTGTGCAGACAAGGACTCAATTGCAACAGTCTTAGCGGGTTTTGCAGGAGGATCACACAGAATATGATTCTCAAGAGGTATGTCCTCTTCTTTTATCACCGCATCAGACTTTGCTGAATCAGTATCATCAGATTCATCATCAGAAGAATCAGCATCCTCAATCACAACTGGAGGATCCTGATTCTGTTCAGCAGTTACAAATGTATCTGCTGACACATCCGAATCTGATGATACTTCCTTCTTGTATCCGAGTCCTGTAGCAAATTCCTCAACGTCTAAAGGAACAGATGGTTCAAAGTGAGTTCTATATTCCTCATCAGGCAGTGCATCGTAATTGTGTCTCACAGGTGGTGGACATTTCTTGTATCCAATGCATGTGACATCCCGTTTCTCTTTCTGTACGTCAATGATGTGATCCAACACATAGCTAGAGCTCAAATAACTGTCTAGCTTAAGTTGGATCGCCTCACTTTCAGTTTTCACACAAGCCATTTCCTTTTGCATTACTTCAAGACGAGTTATATACAAATTTATGTCAGTTTGTTTTCTGGAAACCATTTTTGTCAGCTCAGTTTTATCTTTCTTTAATTTTTCAATCATCGATTTAAATTCCTTTTCATGGTTTTCATAAAACATGTTGGCTTCTGTGCACTTGGAAAGATCAACGGTCAACTTCTGGTTGTGAATGAATGTCACATCATATTTCTCTTGCAAAGCCTCGTGTTTGCTTTGCAATTCACACCACTTATCATTCAACGAAACATGTTTGTCTTGCAAGTCAAACAAACTAGCTTGTAAAGCATCATGTTTGCCTTGCAACTCAGACATGTTTGCATCCAAATCAGCACATCTAACATGCAATCTATCACAATTATCACAAATAGCAGCAGTGGGTTCATCGACACATACCTGACTTGATGAACTGTCGACATTAGCCATAAAGGCTGAATGGAGAGAAGACGAAGAATAAGCAGCTTGATCCACCAAAATAGATCTTCTTTGAATTCCTGCTGCAGCTTCTTCCAATAGCTCATCAATATCTGCATTAACTGACGCACTTGATGTGTCATCTTCCTGATCATTCCCTGAACTCGAGGACTCTTCATCTGAACTTCCACTGTAACCGGAGCTGTCTTCATCTTCAGAAGATTCATCACCATTGGTGGAAGATTCTCCACCACTGGCATGTTTAAGATCCTTGACAACTTCAGCAAAACAAGCTGTTCCATCTGGAGCATCATTTCCCAACTGAATTGACCAATCACAACCTTCATCTACTTGAACCACAAGTGCCTGGTTGGCATTAGATGGTCCTGCTTGACTCTGGTTGTTGACAGGCACCAGTGTGCGCTCGTTGTTCCTTACTTGGTTCTGATTTGCCCTGTTGCCTTGACCTCTGAAGGGATTTTGGTTCCCATGTTGAGATGGCCTCGTACATTCACGTTTGAAATGACCACGTTCACCACAATTGAAACACTTAACAGCCTGCTTATCAAACCCATACTTGGTGTCTTTCTTGCTTTCCAAGCTGGTTCTGCCAGTTCTTTCCATGAAATCCTTTGCTCGCCTAACAGCACTGGCAAAGGCCCACTTGATGTCCATCATCTCCATCTCCTCTTTATCGATCTGCTGATAGTCTTCTTGTGTCAGATTAATGTTACCAATCTGACCTTCCACTAATCCACAGTATGCGCTCACCAAAGTGTTTAGCAGCTCCATGTGTTCCTTTGCTACTTCCACACTGACTTTAGAAAAGCTTGAGGTGTCGAGCCGTACTGTATTTGGCTTTGATTGTTGACCAGCAGATGATGTGCTTCCATAACACGCTTACTGTTGGGGAGGAAGTGGATTCCCATACATGTCTGTTGGTCCGGTAGATTGAGGAGGAAGTGGATTCCCATACATGTCTGTTGGTCCGGTAGATCGAACAGGTAATGGATTTCCGAACATATCAGTTGCTCTGATAGGTCGTTGGCTTTGCTGTTGTGGTACTGGTTGAGGAACTGGTTCAAGCGGATTTCCATACATGTCTGTTCGAGGAGGCTTGACCGGAACTTGGATAGTATTGCCATACATGTCAGTACTAGACACAAACGCTGTTTGAATTGGAGCGTGTGAAGAAGGTTTTGTAGAAGTGCTAGAAGTTCCATAATACATTTCAGGATTTTGTGGCACGGGAACTCTTTTTGCCTTGAGAGTTTCTTCCTGATTCTTGTTTTCCAGGAGTTGAACAAAGTCATTGAAGCTCGTTGTAGCTAAAGTACCATTGTACTTCATGATTTCCAAGAAAGTATTCCATTGAGGTGGCAACGCATCTGCAAACTTTTTCACAATCTCTGCTGGAGTTGTAACAACCTCAAAATTTGCCAATTCAGTCAGCAAATGATTAAATCGACTTGTCAAATCTCCTAAAGATTCATTCTCCATACAAGTAAAACCATCAAACTCTTTCTTTAGCAATTCACGTCTCAATTGGCGTGTCGCTTCATTTCCTACGCCCCTTGTCTTCAATGCGTCCCACAACCTCTTCGTTGTCTTGTAACTGACAAATTGATGATAAATATCTTTACTTAAAGCCTGAGTGAGAATGGCATATGCCTTCTTTTCCAAATCATAGACCTTCTTCTGATCTTCCGTAAGATCTGCAAACGTAGCAGCAGATGATGCGGCAACCTCTATTGTTTGATCGAAATCTGTGATGAACCGCAACCACAATTCTGTATTTTGTCCAAGGACGTATGTATGAAATCTGTCAATCCATCCTGGATATCCGTATAAGTGCATCAACTTTGGAGGCCGATTCAAACTTCCGGTTTCGCTCTCACTTAAGAGAATGCTTTGAATACTTGGAGTTTGATTTGATACGAATGCCCATTGACCGGTAGAAATTGCATTAGCTTGAGAAGATACCGATGCGGGATCTGGAGACGGAGTACCAAAATACATCTCTGTATTTACCGGAGTACCCCATCTTGGATTCATTTTTGATCAAGAATAATAAAACCTGAAAATCACAAACTTGTTAAACATAAACAGACTAAGTTCGAAAGATCAAGACTTGTTCGAAGGATCAACAGTGTTCGAAAGATCACTGTTGAATTTCGAACAATGATTTCGAAAGATTCTCCAAACGAAGGATCCTTATCTTTCGAAAAAGAACTGTAGACCGAAAGATGTATGCTTCGAAAAGATTCCTTGGAACGAAGGATAAGTCACCGACTTCGAAGGATGTTCGAAGGATGATTATCTATCGAACCTCCCTTGATCGAAAGATGATCTTTCGACTTCGAAGGATATCCTTCGATCTGCACTGACACAGTTGACAAAAGTGACAGGTTGGTGAAAAAGTTGATGGGTTGGTAGAAACTTTCGGCAGAAGGTATGTTCAGACCATACTTTCTGCCAAAACAGATTTGAACAATAAAATATTATCACGAAAAACAAGGTTCTAAACCAGAAACCGGTCACCGGAGTAAGCCGGAATTTGGCCGGAAATCACCAAATTTCTTAGAAACAAGTTTTTTTTTTTTAAGTTACCCAAACCATACTTTAACACACCCGGTTAGTTTAGAACACGTTTTTATGGCAAGAAATGCGAGAAAAACAGTAAAAACGGATGCTAAACCAAGTGAGTTTTTGTCCAAAACACCCCAAAGTCTTGTATAAACTCGGTTTTTAACAAGGAAAAGAGCCACGGCTCTGATACCACTTGTAGGTCCCTCGGAGGTTGAGGTTAAACCTATTCCTTGTTATGTCTAACACACTAGCAAGTGCGGAATCCAAGCTAGCATGCAAACCGAGATAGAACAAGCACAAACACAACACACAATCTTCACCGATTAACACCACTGTATTAATACTATGAAAGACGGTTACAGCACAAGGTTTACAAATGTATTCTGTAAACTCTCTCTCTCGTGTGTGTTCTCTCTATTTTCTGCACTTTTTTTTTTGTGTCTCTGAAAAAGAAGTGAACACAACACATGGGTATATATACCCATCACAGCACGTCTGGTCGAAGGATCAGACAGACTGATCGAAAGATCATCTGTCGACCAGAAACCTATCGAAGGATCACATATACCTCGAAGGATGATATCCTTCGAAGTTCATCCATCGAAGGTTTATCTTTCGAACTCATCGAAGGATCTAAACAATCCTTCGATGACACATCCTTCGACACAGACATATTACAACCATTGCTTAACTGTTTGGCCAAGTCAAACCGGAGGATGGTTGACTTGGTCAAACTTACAAGACTAACAAAGACATCGTTTGGAATCATGACAAAATACAGACAAAGTACAGACACAAGTGCACCAACAATGACAAATACCTAATGAGTGGTTGTGGCACACACACGCATACACTTACTTCCATACGTTAGGGCATCAAAAATTATGCTCCATATAGTGTGTTCATCTTTTCTAGAATGACAAAGAAACACATATCCCATGTTCCTTCTATTAAATCAACATCATTGTCAACTATAGGACGAAAACTCTTAATCTTATTGTGAGAGACACAGTAATATCACTAGACTACAAGTCCATTGATGTATATTGTCTTCATCATCTTCTAGGTTAAGTTTTAGTTAGAATTTTTGGTAAGCTAGCGTGTAAAGTGTAAATGATAATCATGTAAATTTATAAGTCAAAGTCTCCTTAATTGAATAACGATCATTGTTATATATGAAATATGTAAGGATTAATGTTACTAAAGCAAAATTGTTGCGCGCTGATAATATATATGATATATAAAGAAAAAAAGAGAGAGATATGACACATGTACGCATGTATTTGCGTCCATTTATGAATATAAGTTTCTAGCACAATAACACCATCATGTAAAATGCCATAACCGCACTGTACTTTTTGTAATCAGAATACCATTTCAGATATATACACACAACAACATTATGTGAATTCAATAGATATGTGTCTGCACATTTTAAAATAAGATAGCATCGTATAAATGATATAACATCACACATACATAACACAATGTGGTGTGTGTATATTATACGATTTTAAAAACGATTTTGAGCACAAAAAATTGGAGTAATCCATAGATGAAAAAAATCAGCATAATGTACTAATTACCTCTTTTACCCCGCCCAAACATTACTAACTTTTAATTAATTATAAAATTGTTATTACGTCAATCCCATTAAATTAAATTAGTTTGATCGTATATTTGATTCTCATGTAGAAGGATGCCTGATCAATTATGAACATGTATGCACATTATATCAAATGTATATGGTATTATCAAATAGAGGGGAAGGTTCGAAGAAAATTTTGTTGAGAAGAAAAAGAATAAAATGGTACAATTGTAAAACATTAAATTGTTTTTTTCTCATCTCATTTATTATTATGTTTGACTAGTTAATTAGTCATTAAGACTATAATCTTCCACACTAAATATTTCTACCTACACACATCAAAAGTTATCCTACACATTTCGAAATTTATCCTACACATATTGAAATTTAATTCTACACAATTCGTAATTTATCCTACACGCCTCGTATTTATCCTACACTATAAATGAATTTTTTTTTTTTTTTTTGTGAAAAATATATATCTTAAAAATAAGAGTAAACTTCTGTTTTGCTCCCTGTGGTTTGGTCACTTTAACGGTTTTGCCCCAAACCTTTAAAAATAGCCATTTTACTCCCTGATGTTTTGGTTTAGTTGCCAGTTTGCTCCCTGCGGGGAGCAAAATGGAAAAAACAAACAATTTGGATGGAGTTAGAGGCGGGGAGCAAACTGGCAAAAAACCGAAACATCAGGGAGTAAAATGGCTATTTTTAAAGGTTTGGAGCAAAACCGTTAAAGTGACAAAACCACAGGGAGCAAAACGGAAGTTTACTCTAAAAATAAGTTACAAATTTAATATAGTTAGTTATTAAAGATGAAACTACCAATTAATAATGTATGTAAATTTACTAATATACCATTATAGTTACATTAAGTACAAATATTAAATGAAGTCTAATGAAGCATTCCTATTGGTTGAAATTTCATTTTTTTTCTTCTTACAAAGAATTTCTTCTCATTTGAACCCTCCACATCAAATAGATACTTTATCTTTTTTTAAACTAACAATTTTTTTATTTCGAAATACCACCTAACTTGTATTTACTAGGATTTGAACGTACATCATATTTGTAAGGGTGACTATTAATGTCATATAGACCACAAGGCGATATGCAAGTAGACACCTACTTAAGATACGATATTAAAAATGTGTGACATCTAGAGAGATTTTACGGTGTTGATCAATTAGAGAGTGTGTGTAACATAGGAAGAGCATATAGTCATGCATGAGCCACAAAAAGGAACCAGCACACGTGATTGTACTACTGAGTACTGACCAATTAGCTAAGTGTACCACGTGAGCGCAGGTGGTGTCCACGTGGGAATAACCCTTGTAGTGGCCCTTCGGTCCCCCTGCGTTACCATCAACTCCTGGTGTTAATGACAACCACGACTTGAGAGTCTTTTCATGGCGCATGGGTTCTATCAGATATGAAAAATGACATAATTGGTCTTTATGGAATAAGCTGGCAGACTTTTAGGGTTTGTTCTATTTCAGTGCACGTTTTTTGAACAATAATTTCCATGTATGTAGTCCCTATGAATAATGCTTGGTTGGTTGATGATGATATAGTATTATATATATTCATCCCAAATTAAGATATGATATTATAATAATAATAATAATAATAATAATAATAATAATAATAATAATAATAATAATAATATAATATTAACTGGTGCCTTCATAAATCATAACTAGTGATCGTTGCATACTTGCATTGTATCCATTTGTGTCCTACCATTCGAAAATTAATAGACTAAGATTGGTGCCATAGATATAAGAAACAACCACAACGATATCATACTCATAGCATATATAACTAAGGATTTTCACTAATCACGAACATATGCGGAAGGTATATGTGTCATCAACATTGCAAGATCTTTTATAACTATTTTTTTGTGTGTGTTATACCATAATTATTATGATATGATTTTGATTAGGGTTTGCTATATAAATAACTAGTATTTTAGGACCCACGTTTTGCGGCGGAATTGTGAAACCAAACAAAAAGTAAACGTAAAAATGTTAAATCATACACGCACGTTACGGTTGTTAATTCACTAAAATTAGATTGAAATATAAACCGTGAAAATAATCACTAAAAGATAACAAATATAAATTCCTCAAAATCAACGTTTCAAATAAAACAATAAGTTTCTTTTCTGTTACTATACAGCATCTTATATATAAAGTAAAACAAAAATAAATTTCCTACAATTAATAAGAACTTAAAAAAACTAATTTGTCTAGGAGTTAATTTAAGAGAAATTGGTAGATGGATATGCAATTAAGAGGAGTAAATAGAGCATAAAAACTTGTAAAAAATGAATAGTAAATATGAGTGTGAAACGAATCTACAAATTAATATAGAGATAATAAATAAATTAATAAATGTTAGTATTATATGATTACTTCATCATAATAGAGTGGAATCCACCCATGTATTATATGTTTATTTCTTCATAAGGGGACCTGGGGTGGAGCATGTTTCCATGTGAGTGAAACTTTTCACTCGTGGAAAATAACAAAACACCACCGTCACCGCCACCTTCATTTTTCACGCTTCTATTTTTATAATGAGTGTTATTTTTGACGCGTGATGGGTATTGAGTGATGAGGGAAATTGTTGGTTGTGAGGAAATTGTTGGGTGTGGTGGTGAGTGAGGAGTATTTCCACTAAAAAAGGTTGTGAGTAATGGAATAATGGTTGATGACAGCTACATTGATTGGATGTTGTGAGTGATGAGTGATCACCACCCCTACCCCTCTTATATTATATGTTTACTTCAACATAATAGAGTGGAACCCATGTATTATATGTTTACTACATCATAATAGAGTGAACCCTTGAGTTATCCACAAGTGGAAAAGAAATTGGTAGATGGATATGCAACTAAGAGGAGTAAATAGAGCATAAAAACTTGTAAAAAATAATAGTAAACATGAGCGTGATCAGAAAAATCTTACAAATTAATATAGAGATCATAAGTATTCTTATTGTATATATTTGATTAATAACACATAATATTTTATGAAGTTCTCACTATATATTATAAATGGTATCAGAGCTATGGTGACAATGGCTATGACTGCCGACGCAAGAGCTACCACTATGGCATCACGATGGCAAGAAAACTATAATTGAGACCTAACCAATATATATCATATAATATATTTACTAGTTGTAGGATCCGTGTGAACACACGGGTAGGTTTAATAACCATCGAAATCAAATATTAAAAAATAGATTATAATACATCATTTAAATTGTTTGTGTTTAGTTACATATCTTTATAAAACAATGTTAAAAACAGTATGTGTTAGTATTATAAGTACAATGATAAAAGTTTTTGTCTACATCTATATGTAAAATATGATATGAAATTATTTAATGAATTTACATTCGCATTATACTTATGAATTGACAACAACATCAGGCATAAGTCATAATTGAAGCTACAATACATTCAGAAACAAAGGTCCTCTGTCTCTGTTTCAAGCCAATAATTGACCTTAAAACCATAACTGCAAGTGGCGCTGAATTTCTTGGTCTCAATACCCAACCTACCTGAAATTGACAATTACTATCCAATAAGTTTCAAAACCACATTGAAAAATCATACATAACAACCTAATTTTCGAGATGTATTAAGGAAAACCGTTACCTGATATGTAAACGGAAAGAATGTGATGGCTCAATGATGGTTGCTGTCATTAGGTGCATTGAGACCTAACGAAAAGAATGTGATGGCTTAAGTATAATTATAAGCTTATTAACAAATGAGACCATATTAATTTAAAATTTAACCTTATGATAACCAAGATGCAATCTTTGTATAGTCTGAAACATAAGTCATCCTTGAACATGGGTCATCGGCCAAATCAAATACTAAAAAACAGATTATGTCCCTGCATGAAAAACAATATCGATAAATTTAGGGAAAATAGGTTTGAAAGATGATAACCCAACAGTAGAGGATCTCATTCTACAGCTCCGATAAATGCAGGGGTGTTCTCAAATAATGGTTCCTAGATGTTTGAAAACTGACAAAGAACGACAAATGTCCACAGTGCTGCTTCTTTGGACATTTGTCGGTCTTCAAATATCTATGAAGCATTATTTGAAAACACCCCTGAATTTATCGAGGCTATAGAATAAGATCCTCAAATACTGGGTTATCATCTTTCAATCACATTTTCCCTAAATTTATCAACTCTGTTTTTCATACCTCCCAAAGCCACCTATCCGCCTGCAAAGAGATCGAAAAAGCTTGAAGTATAACCTGTACTTAATTATATGGCACCGGATTTTCACTGATTCAAGAATCTCAACATCAGCTAACAACAAAGAACCAATTTACAAACATCTTAATAGCAATCCATAATTCAGATTATTAACTTCTGAATGCACTAACCGGTTTTTCCTGAAGAATTGTTGTCCAGTCTGTGTAATGTGGTGTCAATTGTACTGTTATTCCGCTTATTCGCTGTATTAACACATTAAAATCATAAAACATAAAAGCAAACAAAATGTTCCAAAAAAAACAAAACACAAATAGTTAGTTATATGCTACCAACCTTGAAGTGTTGCACCGCAGCCTCCACATGTGTACACCGGTTTGTTGCTTATTAAACTAACCGTCATCGTAATCAGCAAATTGCTATTATCATCAAAAAACGTTTAAGAGAAAAGTAAACTGAATGAAAAACAAACAAACAACATTGAATCTATAAACATTATCCAGATTGCCTTCATTGAATCTATAAACATCATCTACAACAAAACAAAAATCATCACCACAACCAAAACCAACCGAAAAAGATGAAACCTTTATCAAACTACAAATTCTTGAAATTACCAATCACGACTAAGAACAAACAAACCAAGAACATCTTCAGGGATGGTAAAAGTACCTTATCTTTCTGAGTGAACAACAATCGACAATTGAGAGTAACTGCCCTGATCTGTAGGAGAAAGTTGCTTCAACCTTAACATCTTCTCAGTCACTCCGTATCAATGGCAATGATGATTCAACCAAATTCAGAGACTAAACTGGCCACACAACAACCTGTAAAACAAAACATAGGAATCGGGTCCAAACGTCAATTTATATAACCGATATACAAACGAAAAAATGGAAAACTTACCGGCGTCCTCAGATACAGCTAAATAGGCATCTCAGACCAACCAAACTCCATTTTCTTGTATAGATGTGACAACGATTATACACGATTCCTTTTCAAAACCTTAATCACCAACACAGCGTCGGCGAAGGTCATTCATGGTGAACTTACAAAACATTTGTATTGTCATAATGCCAGGCTCAGATTGTGCATAAAGATGACAACACCATGGCTGCAAGAGAGGTTGTATGAACAACTGCCATCCTACAACCTTGCCATACCATAATGCTATCTTCATTCAATTTTTACTCAGATCTACAAAATCATCATAGCCTCATCTTGAAAGGACAAGAAAAACACCATAGTTTTAGTCTCAGGTGAGAAGCATCTCATCAACATCATTGACTGAATATCCCTTAGGTGACATCGATCTCAGCATCATCAACCGAACATCTATAATCTATATAATCTATAATAAGAGATGAGAAGCTGATGTCGTTTTGCTGAATATCCCTTTGGTGACATCGATCTCATCATCATCAACCAAACATCGATTACACCCAACGCTATCTAGAATAGCCGCGAATGGCAGCTAGCAACGATTAGGGCATGTTGCAACAACACGCCAGATCTCGCCATCGTAGCCTCAGATGACAAAATCATCTTCATCGGTCTGAGTGACAAAAGATGGTAATTCACCGACGGATTTCTATATGGATGACATGGTTCGTGTGGAAGATAAGGAAAATAAACCCTACAATCGAATGTGAGTTTGAAATGAGAAGAAAGAGATAATAGAAAA
>JARYGA010021073.1:0-33819 GCA_030545235.1 Helianthus tuberosus
TGTTTAGTAATAAACACAGTCTTGGATTGAAGGGAGCGCTTGAGAGATTAGCTTGATCACAGAACGATAGTGTAAGCGTTGAACAACGTGTAATGGTGCGTCATGTGAGATGATGGATTGGATGGTGATTCGATCGGATGACCGCCCGGACGGATAACCGTTCGGTCGGATGGTCATTCGACTGAAGGAGTGTATTTGTAAAGTGTTGAACTTTTGAAGTTTTCATTGTAGTATAAACAAAGTCATTCGATCGGATGGTCATCCGGACGGATGGCCGTTTGATCGGATGGAAATTCGTTTAAGTGTGGAAAGTTACGAAGAATTAAGTCTCCTGGCCAGATAGTCATTCGATTCGATTGAAAGCTGATATTCTTTGAAGCTTTGCCAAAATAGTTTAAGTGTTGAGTTTATCAAATCAAGTTACCCGGTCAGATAGTCGTTTGATCGGATGGTCGTCCAATCAGACGACTATTCGATTGAGAAACCTTCTGTTTGAAAACTTTGTGAAATACGTTAAGTTGAAAAGTTTGCGGTTTGACGGAGACGGCATAACGTCGTGTTAAACAACGAAAATCACACCAAGTCCAACTCGTTCGATCGGACGGGAATCACTCCGTTCAATCAGACTCAACTGTTCTTGACAGAGTTTCATATTCAACTCGTGTATCGGTTGTCTCTCCGGTAGAAATCCGTTCTCAGACCGGTTCTCCACTAGAGAATGAGTAGAGCGCCCGAACGAGTGATGCGTGTGAAGTGTGTATATAAGTTTAAGTATATTTTAAGCCCTTTTACACTTTCTTTAGCCAAGTTTTAAATTTATAAAACACGATATTTACTAACACTAAACACACATATGGGCAAGTGCACCCATCGTGAGCATAGTATAGTGTTGGTAAGATACTGAGGTCGTCCAAGGACACAAGAGCTTTTAGTACCGGTTTATCCTCAACGTCTATTCAAATCAAAAGTTTAGAAAAAGGTTTTAAACTAAGAAAATAAAAACTAACTAAAATGTTGAAAAATAAAAATAAAAATAAAACAGATAGACAAGATGAATCACTTAGCTCCGACTCGTGTATAGTGTAACCTTTGATTATTTCCGCACTTTTGCACTATTTAAGAGATTATCTTAGTTATTGTAGTAGGCCCCTCTTTTGGAGGTGACGTTACCCTCAACCCAGTAGTTTGAGTCAGCAAGGATACAATCCTAAAGGGTCGGATTATTGAAAGATAATTAATTAAGTTATTAATGCATAATGTGGTAGGCCCCTCTTTTGAAGGTGACGTTACCCTCGGCTAAGTAGTCTGAGTCAGCAGGGATACAGCCCTAAGTAGCCGGGTTAAAATATTAATAGTAGTTTAACTTATGAGGGGATCAAAGAGTTTGGACCCCCGCCATCCAATACCGTTAAGTATTGAAGGGGGTCCTACTAAATTTGACCCAGGTCCTTTGCAGGATCTATACACTGAACAATGGCAAGACTCTTACCAAACCGTTCCCTTAACCCCTGACCAGGTAGCCAACATACCTCCATATAGACCGTGGAGATATGAATGGTGAAAATCTTTTATTTTATATAGACAGTAAAATAATGCCAAGACACCACGGACAAACGATAAGGAAGAATCACCTTCAACATAAGAAACTAGTTATTAAAGTCATTAATACATAACCAATTAAAAAGTGCGAAAAGATTAAAAATAAAAAGTATTACACTAGACACTTTGTCTTCACCAAGTGATGTAAGAGACTTAGGCAAACATGGCCTTGATTGTCAAGAACTCTTACGATCAATCTTGGATCCCGAGACGACTCACACACTCTATGATGGACAATGGATGATGGTGGTGGATGATGGTGTTATGGTGGTGGTGGGTGGTGGGTGAAGTGTGAGAGAGGTGGTGTGCCAAGGGATGGTTTGAGCTTGAGCCAAGCACTCCTATTTATAGGCTGAACAGAAGCTCGGGAATGGCCCCGTGTCCAGTGGGCACGGCCCCGTGTCCACATCCTTCTCTTTCTTCATTAATTGCACTTGTCTTTATTAGTTGACCACGGCCCCGTGTCCGCTGGGCACGACCCCGTGTGCAGAAGCATATCTGTACTATCAAGATTTGCCTGGATTCTGCGAATCTTATAGTTGACCACGACCCCGTGTCCGCTGAGCACGGCCCCGTGGTGGGTGATGGAAGCTTCTACAACTTTGTCTTTTATGCTGACACTTGGGCACACCCCCATGCTCACTGAGCACGGGGCGTGTTCAACCTCCTGTTTTCTTGTTTTGCTTGGGAGATGCTTTCGGGGAGGTCAGGCATGCCACGTTTATTCCTTTTCTTGTATTTATGTTAGATTTAGCTGCTTTTTTGCTTCTTTTGTTAATTTGAGCTCATTTAATCCTGAAAATACAAAAGGAAGACAAAAACACACTTTTTCCAACATTAGTACTAAAAAAGAGTTAGTTTTATCCCACAATTGATGTAATTTATATGTTGCATTTTGCACACATCAAATACCCCCACACTTGAATCTTTGCTTGTCCTCAAGCAAAACTCTTTATAATGTGGCTTTACACTCCCAAATGGAATTGGTAGAAAATAAGGTTTTTGGGCTTGTCATAGAGTGTCGGGATTTCCAAGATTCTTTATTCAAGTTTTATTTTTATTTATTTACAATCCTATTCGTCATGATTTATTTAAAACTTTTCATAAGATAAATTACTTATTAGGGCATAACATGCTCCCTTAAAATTCTATTTATATACAAGTTCACATACCTCACGGGGGATCACTCAACACTCGGCCGAAGATGTATTTTAGTGAATCACTCGAGAGCGGCATGGAACTTACTCCTACCATAGGCTTGCCAAGCAATCAATCCTCCTCCTTTTTAACTATAAACCTTTGTAAATATCAAGAGGACTTTTTGGGTGGGCTTGGGTTAAAGGTAGGTGGTTGGCTTAGTGGTTAGTAGAAAAGGGCGAAAAAGCGTAACAAGCGTCGGTTTTCGAAAGACTTTTTATTTTTGCAATTTTTATTTTGATGAAGCTATTATTCAAACAAAGTTATTTTTGATGAACTTGTTTGTTTATTTCTTTTGCTTCATCAACAAAACATAATTTTTTTTAAAGTCATACGAAAAACCGAACTTGTTACTAAAACAAAGGGTTAAAAATAAAAAGGTTTTGGTGGGTGAAAGGGTGTTTGGTTTCGGTTATGAAATGAAAAGGTTTAGGCTCAAAGGGGTTAACTAGGGGGATTTTGGGTAGGTGGTAAAAAAAAAGAAAATAATGGTGTAGGAATAAAAAGGGTTAGTCCTAATGCCTCTATCATATACTTACTCGGGTTTAAGTTGGTAAGGACTGGGAATGAATCGTCGTGTCAAGTTCTAGAGTTGTAAGAACCAAGCGGCTATTCACACAAGAAACGAAAAATGAGCATTTAATTTAAAGATATGTATTTGTATGCTCAATAAAGGCTCAAAACTCACTTTTGTGGGAATTAGTTTTTATGTGATCAAGTATATATAATTAAATTTTAAATAAGCTTGTCATGCCTTTTCATAATTTTCTTATGTTGGTTCTTTTTATCACGACGCTATCGGTTGTAAATTTGTAAAAATATAACATTTTTAGAATTTTGAAATTCCCAAATTAAACCTAGACAAGTAAAAAAAAATAAAAAAAAATGAAAGGGTGATTAGCGGTTCCAATAGAGTTTTGTGTAAGGCTTGTTATTAGGACTTGCAAGATTCAAGGTTTTAGCATCCCCCCACACTTAAATTACACATTGTCCTCAATGTGTCCCAAAAATAAGTTTTTAGGTTGATTGAATGTGTAAAAGGTGTGAATCAAGAAAAAAATTGTGTTACTGGGCACTGGACACGGCCCCGTGTTGTCCGGGCACGGCCCTGTGTTCAAGTGCCAGTAACAAAAATTAAACAAAAGAAACAGAAGCCTGGACACGGGGGCGTGTTGGGTGAACACGACCCGTGTCCAGTTTACCTGAACTGGGTCATTTCTGCAGACTGTGCAGCACGGGGCCGTGTTGGGCGGACACGGCCCGTGCTGAGCTTACTGTTAATGAAGAAAATTGTCGGATGGCCCTGTTTTCCTGCATGGGTGTTGGTTTAAGTTTACCTTGTATCCTTTTGCCATCCCGAGTGTGTTTTATTCATTTCAACACCATCCAAACACCAAATTAACTAAAACCATCATTCATTAAGTCATAGAGAGAATTACATAATAGTCTAAAAGTTAAAATACTAGATAGTTAGGTCAAAGAAACACAAGAAATCTAAACCAAGAAGTTCTAGCCTACTACTTATTTTATTAGCAAAATTTCCGAAAAGGTAAATCCCTCGGTTAAATGTGGCTTAAAAAACTTCTTTCTCCGGACATGGGTTCCTCACACGTCGGCAAGCCATTCTTCTATCTCCCTAGGGAGAAGAAAAGCGGGCTCATTGGCATTGGTTTGAGGAGGTGCAACCTCCACCGGGACTTCTTGTAGATCTTCAAGAGGAGGTTCCGCTGGAATGTCGTCCCAACCGGTAGGATTGTGGATTCCAAGTGCTAGGTTCCAATCCTCTTGAGGGAGGATGGGTTCCATGGGAGGTGTTACAAGAATGTTTAACCTCTGGTGCAAGCGGTTTATTTCTTGAAAACTGTTTTCCAACCCCACCGTAAGATAATTTATACGGTCTATTAGGACCTCCTCTACCGAAGTCATCTCGTCAAGAGCTTCACGTAACGCCATCACGTATCGTACGAGAGTTGCTTCAATTGATGGCCTCCTTTCCCTTCGACTGTTTCTGGAGTGCGCAGAAGAGGTTCCACTGTTTTGGCAAGACATTCTACGAAAACAAACCAGAAATAGTTCATTTTAATGAAACAGTACCACGGACACGGCCCCGTGCTTAATGAGCACGGCCCCGTGTTCACCTTTCTGCAGTTTTTTAGAACAAGGAATCTTGAAGTTTCAAATTATTTTCCCAACTTATGAAGCGTTTTTGAACAGACATAACTTGAAACAATGTTGTGTAACTTATTTTTAACAGGATTCCTTGAACAAAAAGTTAACAAACATCACAATAAAGCTTGGAATCAAGCTTCAATGGAGGTGTTGTTGCAAGAAAGATGAAGAAGAAGGTAATGGATAAAAGAGGAAGGGACAAGATGTTTGTTAGAAACTTCTTTTAGAACATACCTAGGATGGTAAGTTAGAAAATCCTTTCAAATCTCTGTCCCTGGATGGTCCAAATGTGCAGGATTCTTGGCTGCATTTATAGAAAATGACAGTATACTGGACACGGCCCCGTGTCGGCTGGACACGGCCCCGTGTGCAGGCAAGATCCTGACACGTTTTGTCCGTATTCTGACAAAAAGTCAGAAGGGAATCTTTTGGTGGACACGGGGGCGTGTTGACCCGGGCACGGCCACGTGTCGAAGGGCTGATTATGAAGTTTGTCTATTTTTAAGGAACTTTTCCGGATCGGGTGGTTCCTTACTGGATGGAACAACCCCAAAGTGCCTAAGATACCTTAATTGCTCTGGATTAAGACGAGAACGCAAGAGGTTGTCGGTGAGGGTGATTCCTATGCTATAAGTAGGTGGACAAGTCCAACCCTTTCCCGAGCTCTCGTTAAAGAAGGTGTATGCCGAATCGCTCAGGTTTATGTATGCATCGAACGAAGTCGATGGGGAGTCCTTCACGGCACAATCGGCACAGGGACGACTATCGCTCAAGTCCTTACTAGAGTTAGAAGTATCGTCGGGGACAACGAAGTTGTTTGAATGCGATTCCAACACTTTTTCTTGGTTATCATCTTAAGATAAATTATTGAAATCTATCCTAAGTTCTTTTAACCAATTAAGAATTAGATCTTCTAATTGAAATAATTCATCAAGAAGCATTTCTCCTAGAAAATTTGGTTGGGAGCATTCGAGGGAGAGATATGGATTATTTTTACTTTCGCCCCTCTTATGGATACAAGGAAACGATGGGTCTATATAGTGGGGCTTATAATTTAGAAAATAACATTCTAATTCCTTATGGGTACCACCACATAATTAACACCACGTACCATAAGAGTGCCGAAAGTAAAAAGTATCAGTATCCCACATGTTTGTGTCAGAAATTACCAACCGTCGGGATCTTACGGTTCTGTTTTCAGTAACTGAATCTTGGGCACGGGGCGTGTTCAGTGGGCACGACCCCGTGTTCAGCTTACTGTCTGACTTAAAACAGGATTGCCACTTGCCAGTTCCAATGATTGGGCACGGGGCGTGTTCAGCGGGCATGGCCCGTGCTGAGTTCTGCAGAAGTTGAAAAACTAAGAAAAGTCCTAAAAAATAGAAAAATAAGAAAAACGATTAGGCCGTTGATTCCTAACTTTCTTAAAATCCTTGTGTCTCCGGCAACGGCGCCAAAAACTTGATGCGTGTGAAGTGTGTATATAAGTTTAAGTATATTTTAAGCCCTTTTACACTTTCTTTAGCCAAGTTTTAAATTTATAAAACACGATATTTACTAACACTAAACACACATATGGGCAAGTGCACCCATCGTGAGCGTAGTATAGTGTTGGTAAGATACCGAGGTCGTCCAAGGACACAAGAGCTTTTAGTACCGGTTTATCCTCAACGTCTAATCAAATCAAAAGTTTAGAAAAAGGTTTTAAACTAAGAAAATAAAAACTAACTAAAATGCTGAAAAAGAAAAATAAAAATAAAACAGATAGACACGATGAATCACTTGGCTCCGACTCGTGTATAGTGTAACCTTTGATTATTTCCGCACTTTTGCACTATTTAAGAGATTATCTTAGTTATTGTAGTAGGCCCCTCTTTTGGAGGTGACGTTACCCTCAACCCAGTAGTTTGAGTCAGCAAGGATACAATCCTAAAGGGTCGGATTATTGAAAGATAATTAATTAAGTTATTAATGCATAATGTGGTAGGCCCCTCTTTTGAAGGTGACGTTACCCTCGGCTAAGTAGTCTGAGTCAGCAGGGATACAGTCCTAAGTAGCCGGGTTAAAATATTAATAGTAGTTTAACTTATGAGGGGATCAAAGAGTTTGGACCCCCGCCATCCAATACCGTTAAGTATTGAAGGGGGTCCTACTAAATTTGACCCAGGTCCTTTGCAGGATCTATACACTGAACAATGGCAAGACTCTTACCAAACCGTTCCCTTAACCCCCGACCAGGTAGCCAACATACCTCCATATAGACCGTGGAGATATGAATGGTGAAAATCTTTTATTTTATATAGACAGTAAAATAATGCCAAGACACCACGGACAAACGATAAGGAAGAATCACCTTCAACATAAGAAACTAGTTATTAAAGTCATTAATACATAACCAATTAAAAAGTGCGAAAAGATTAAAAATAAAAAGTATTACACTAGACACTTTGTCTTCACCAAGTGATGTAAGAGACTTAGGCAAACATGGCCTTGATTGTCAATAACTCTTACGATCAATCTTGGATCCCGAGACGACTCACACACTCTATGATGGACAATGGATGATGGTGTTATGGTGGTGGTGGGTGGTGGGTGAAGTGTGAGAGAGGTGGTGTGCCAAGGGATGGTTTGAGCTTGAGCCAAGCACTCCTATTTATAGGCTGAACAGAAGCTCGGGCACGGCCCCGTGTCCACATCATTCTCTTTCTTCATTAAATGCTCTTGTCTTTATTAGTTGACCACGGCCCCGTGTCCGCTGGGCACGACCCCGTGTGCAGAAGCATATCTGTACTATCAAGATTTTCCTGGATTCTGCGAATCTTATAGTTGACCACGACCCCATGTCCGCTGAGCACGGCCCCGTGGTGGGTGATGGAAGCTTCTATAACTTTGTCTTTTATGCTGACACTTGGGCACGCCCCCGTGCTCACTGAGCACGGGGCGTGTTCAACCTCCTGTTTTCTTGTTTTGCTTGGGAAGATGCTTTCGGGGAGGTCGGGCATGCCACGTTTATTCCTTTTCTTGTATTTATGTTAGATTTAGCTGCATTTTTGCTTCTTTTGTTAATTTGAGCTCATTTAATCCTGAAAATACAAAAGGAAGACAAAAACACACTTTTTCCAACATTAGTACTAAAAAAAGGGTTAGTTTTATGCCACAATTGATGTAATTTGTATGTTGCATTTTGCACACATCAACGAGTCTAGATTCTAGCGGTTTTAAGTGAAAAGTGAAGAATGTTGAAGATAAGCGGAAATCAGTTGGAAAATGTTTAGATTTAGGCGAAATCAGTGTTTAAACATGTAGAAATCCTTTAGATCTGAACTGTTCTTGATGAGATTAGGTCACACTTCAGTGTTCATAAGAACTCCATGATAACATCACCTTAGAACAACCCAAATCCGATGATTTAACTGCGGAAATGTAAGATTTGTTGGTGAAAATGATGAGAAAGTGTGCGAGGAAGATGGAAGTACAAGATTTAGGAAGAAAACTTACAAGTATCGCAGGGAATCGAGGGAAAAGAGGCTGAGAGTGCACGGGTCAAACGAAGCTATCACATCAATAAACATTTGATGTGACAGGAGGGGTATTTATAGTGAGAGGTGAGAAAGGCGGTGCAAGGTTGACGGGTCAGACGGCTGTTCGATCGGACGACCATCCGATCGGACGGCGCGTGTGGGTTAGTTTTCCGATTCTTGTTTCGTGCGTTGAGCATTGCTTTGCGTTTAAGCGAGTTGCAAGTAAGCGATGCGATAGTTTTAAGCAATAGTTACACAAATAACATAACTAACACATAACAACCTAAAAGTAAGTAAACTTGCGTTTAGCGTTTGCGATTAGATAGCGTTGCGATAGAGTTATGAATAACACCTTTAAACATATATAAACATGCACAAGTAAAACACATAACAATAACACACACATATAGAATAATCAAGTAACTGCAATTCGAGTTGCGATTCGATAGCGATGTGATATCGCTTAAGTAGAATAGCGTTTATCGCATTGTTACTTCACATATTTAAAACAGTAATCTAAACAGCGTTAACCAAGGTATCGATTATCGAGTCTCGAGAGTACAAGCAATAATTAAGTAAGAAATGACAGATCTGAATGCTGACGTGTCTTGACTTTGACTTTGACTTTGACTTTGACTTGTACTTTGACTTTAAAAGTTGGGTTGTCACAGCCTCCCCTACTTTTGGGAATTTCGTCCCGAAATTAAGGGGCAGTGTAATGAAAAGTTATGGATATTTAGCCTTCATATCTCTTTCGAGTTCCCAAGTGAACTCGGCGCCGCGTTTGCCTTCCCAGCAAACCTTCACTATAGGAATGCGTGAGCGTCGGAGTTTCTTGGTCTCTCGGTCCATGATCTCGACTGGCTTTTCCACGAAGTGTAATGTTTCGTTCACTTTAAGATCCTCAAGAGGAACATGTAAATTCTGCTCGGCTAGACACTTTTTGAGGTTCGAGACGTGGAAAGTCGGTGTACGTTGCTGAGTTCCTTTGGTTATTAGAGTTTGTAGGCTACTTTGCCAATTCTTTCCAGAATCTTAAAGGGTCCAACATATCGAGGCGCGAGCTTTCCTTTCTTGCCGATTCGGATCACCCCCTTCCAAGGTGAAACCTTTAGGAGTACGTGATCGCCAACGTCAAATTCAAGGGGCTTGCGGCGTTTATCGGCGTAACGCTTTTGATGACTCCGAGCTTTCAAGAGATTGTCTCGCATCTGGAGGATCTTGTCAGTCGTTTCTTGCAATAACTCAGGACCGGTAATTTGCGCATCTCTGATCTCGTGCCATACAACAGGCGATCGACATTTTCTTCCATATAGTGCCTCAAATGGTGCCATTTGAATGCTAGAGTGATAACTGTTGTTGTACGAGAATTCGACTAAAGGTAAATGAGAGTCCCAATTACCACCAAAATCTATCACATATGAGAGAAGCATGTCTTCGAGGGTGCTAATCGTGCGTTCAATCTGACCGTCGGTCTGGGGATGGAAAGCGGTACTGAGATTGAGAGTAGTACCGAGAGCAGATTGAAAAGTTTCCCAAATGCGTGAGTTAAATCGACTATCACGGTCAGAGATGATATCACGAGGTGTCCCATGTCGACAAATGACTTCATCGGTGTAGATTCGTGCTAATCATTCAACCTTAAAGTCTTCTCATATTGGCAGAAAATGAGCAGATTTAGTAAGACGATCAACAATAACCCAAATGCCATCGTGACCTAATGGCGTTCGCGGAAGTTTTGTAATGAAATCCATAGCTATACTCTCCCATTTCCGCATAGGGATCTCGGGTTGGACGAGTAAGCCAGAGGGTCGTTGTTGCTCAGTGTAACTCCCGTTTAACCGGATCTTTCAACGATATCAAACCTAATCTTGTGAGAGTGCAGAAACCAAACACAAGATGATTCAAGACAAACCGAAAAATATGAAAAACGAGGAACAATACCGAATCACTTTCAACACTTGCACAAGATTCTATTACTTGAAAAGCAAAACCGTCTAGTACAAGTGTTCACAACCTAAATCGCCTCCCACTCTAGCTTCTCTTGAACTTGTGTAACTTGGAGGTTCGAACCCTAAAACAAGTTAGAAACTTGTTTATATACATAGACAAGCCCAATTCCCTACATGGGCTCCCCTTGGGCCTGCTTGGCCCACATGGCCTAAAGCTTGGCCCAAGTGACCTATAATGGTCCAAAACCTAATATAAACTAACCCAGTAAAGCCCAGTTCGTACCCTTAGCCAGTTGTGTTAATTTAATGCGTCAGTCTCACACTTTGGGCCTAACAATCTCCCCCTAGACTGATGCCATCAAATTGTCTTCATAATCTGAATTCAGCAATGTCTTCAATGAAATCTATGGTTGACGCTATGCTGCAGATGTTGTGGAAGTTCTTGACTTCTGAACTCTCAGCACTGGGTCTCTTTCTTCAGCTCTTGTGGTTAGCTTCATACTAGAATCACGATCAGCATTTGTGTAACAACCCGCACGTTCGTGCGTTGTTACTACTCGTAAGACTCGTTACGCCTAGCACCAGAGATTCGGATCATAATGTACCTATATCGCATATATCGTTATATTGCATTATTTTCGCATAAATTTTCGTACTTTATCACTATCACATCACATTGTACTTGCTGACAACCACGAAGATGTCGAGTGAGGACCAATTCTACCCTCCTTGATAGCCGTGATGTGTCGCAGTACAACTCATTACTCAAAATGCACATCGCAGCACACACATTAACGTTCATGATGACGTTGAGTGAGGACCTATTCTACCCTCCTCGATGACCGTGAAGCATCGCAAAGTAACGCATATTCAAATTGAAACCCAGTTATTGTAACGCAACTTTGAAATATGGATATGTATATACGACCCAACGTGGCTAATTATAATAAATATATGAAAATATGGATGAGAATGTGTAACCAAACTATCGCAACGCTTAACAATCGAAACGGAACGCTAAAACTCAGCTCGCCGGAGGCGTTTGATCAAATGGCACTTCGATCGAATGGCCATCCGATCGGACAGCCATCCGATCGAACAGCCAACCGATCGGACAGCCATCCGATCCGATGAACTGCACCGCCTTTCTCCTCCTTTGCCTATAAATACCCCACTTGTCACATCAACAACAGTTGATGTGACTGCTCTCTCTCGACCAGACGCTCTCTCGCCATTTTCGCCCGATTTCTCGTGATACTTGTAAGTTTACACCCTAAATCTTGTACTTCTACTATCAACACGCACTCCTTCATGTTTTTCACCATCAAATCTCGCTTTTTCACCGTTAAATCCTCGGATTTGAGCCGTTCCAAGGTGATGACATCATGGAGTTCTTAGGAACAATGAAGTGTGCCCTCATCTCAGGAAGAACAGTCCAGATCTGATAGATTCCACGGTGTATAAACACAAATCTCACCTAGATCTAAGCTGAATCTAAGTTTTTTCAAGGTTTTCTTCAAACTTTCTTAACTTTTTACTCAAAAACCGATAGAACCAGGGCTCATTCAGATCTTCTACTCATTCGTTAGTGATGTGTCGGTTTGAGAACTGATTCCTATCAACAAGATGACCGGCTTTTCGTGTTGAACACGAACAACCGTCAAGAACAGTTAACTGATCGGACGGGGTGATTTCCATCCGATCCAATGACTTGGACTCGGTGGAGCTTCCATTGCTTAGCTCGTAGTCATACCGTCTCGATCAAATCGCAGAAACTTAACGAAATAGCCAAGATGTAAAACGATAAGATTGCGGGACGGGTTACCGTCCGATCGGATTGCCGTCCGATCGGACTGCCACCCGATCGACCTGCAATCCGGTCGGGTTGCACTTGGGGTCAAGACTTAAACAAATTTTCAAACATTCAAGGATCTGAACAACGAACGGATTGTCGTCCGATCGGATTGCCGTCCGATCAAACGACCATCCGATCGGCTGACTTTTGGATCCTCAACACTTGAACGTTTTACAAATCCTCATCACACATCAGTTCCAACGGATTGTCACCCGATCGAGCGACCAGTCTGCTGTGAACATGTTAGCAACAAAAGTGTCTTGCCAATCGGATCACCGTCCGATCGAACAGCCATCCGATCGAGTTGCCACCCGATCGACCGGCCGTTCGATCGACCGATTTGAAAGGTAGAGATACTTCTCTGTTTTCAAAATACTACAACGAAAACTTCAAAAGTCAAGCCATCATACACAAACACATCCTTCCCAAAGGAAGTAACAATCCACTCGAACGGTCATCCGACCGGACAACCGTCCGAACGGACTGTCACTCGTACGACCAGCTGTCCGATCGGACTACCATCCGATCGAACTGCTGTCCGACCCACTTGCACTTTGCATCGATTTACGCGTCACTTATCGTTACGCTATCAATATGTAATCAGGCTATTCTCAGACGCGCTCCCTTCAATCCAACCAAGTTGTGTTTACTTGCTGAGCACCAACTGTGAGTATACTCGAACCCCTTTTTATCGCATTTTGGGTGTAACATACGTTCCTATTAAATCAAATTCATCAAAACAAATTATTCAATCAAACTATTTATCACTTGTGAATAACTGTTATGCATATTTACACGTGATGCTAGTTACATATATGTTAGGACTTATACTCGCGAGGTCCCGCCTTAACTAGTATAGTACTATAGCACCCGATGGGGTCTAGTTAGGATGAATAGCAATCGCAATCACAGCTCGAGTGACTTAGCTGGTAGTATCGGTCTTAAATGCATGTATGTTGAGGTATCTCGTTTATATATTTGGTAATTCGCAGCACTTTTTATCTATTTACACTACTCTATCAAAACTTGTATACTCGCCAATACTTTTGTATTGACGTTTTTTTAACGTATGTTGCAGGTTTAGTCGCAGTCTACATCAAATCAAGCTAGGAAGTCTAGAAACACACCTAAAATCTAGGTTGTCGGATTTGTATTGTTGAGAGAACATGAAAATTCGTGACAGCTTATGTGATTGTACTTGTTTATTAGTATGGGATAATGAACGCATTAAATACTGTCGTAATTTAGTTGTTATGGATTCTCTTGAGCAATCTGATTCACCTAGTGTCGCGCCCTGATGATTCCGCCATCGGTTGGGGTGTGACAGATTGGTATCAGAGCCATAACTATAGGGAATTAGGAAAGACTCGACCTAGTCCGGGTTGATGTCTTAGAAACGACCTAGTCTATAGTCTAAGTACCAACGGGCCGACTCGTGCGAACTTAGTAGGATTTGCATGGGCCTACTTGATACTCTCGTTCGAATCCGTTAAAAACTACAACTTCGCGTGAACACCGCATACTACAATTCCACGCGAAGAGCCTTTCCTAAGGCTGGTATGTTACTTAGCCTTTCCTAAGGCCAACACAAAACATACATTTTTGAAAAATACTCGCGTAACACAACCGAGTGATTCAGTCGCGATCAGACGTGAAAGCCAAGAACTCTCGATAAGATCGCTCACGCTGCGCATTTTTCTAATCACGAGAACTTTCCGTTGAGCTAGGAGTGACATCCACATCTCGGCAAAAGTCTCCATTTCGAAATCTAGTGGAACTCACGAATTTATTCAAAGAGCATAACCACAATTAGGAACGAAGTAGTTAAGTCAGGGGTGAAACCCGTATCTTAATAAACCGTTCCACTCTCTATAAAATGGTTTCCAAAAGCTCTTACCAAGGACTCGACCGTAATGATGACTCGAGCCACGCGATGACTAGGAAGACGAATGCCATGAGCTGCATCCCAGTGGAAGCATAAGTCCTCTAGGTCAACGCGCATGCACGAACTTGTTGGGTATATTTGGGTTACCATGGGTAGTCGACGCCTAAACACCCGAGGCACTCCGATTATTTTAATAAGCCTACGACTCGCCAGTTTTACGCCTTAATTACGCCTTATGTGTTTATTTTTACGCCTTATCGATTTCTTGATTTATCAATTTTCGCTCCTTGTTTTACAAAACGCACAACTCGCACTGCCATCGCAATCTAAAACGAAAACCGAATGTTCGCAACAAAACTAATGTCTAATTACTCGCTCTCGCTTTCTCTCTTCAACGCGTCCTCGCGCATTCTATACCGACATGTATGTGTACAAGTATAAGCTATAACTAATTATATATAAGGAAATCAGTTGTGTGGGAACTTAGGAATCTTGTGTCTCCTATGTGGCTCCTATGTGACTTAGCATTACTATTATGCTACCGCATCAAGTTTTGGTCGCCCTCAATCGCATCGCAAAAACTCAAAATCATTATGATCGAATCTCACTCCAAATCTCTCTCTGTCTAGATGCCTTCCAACGACTCTACCTCGAGACAAACAGCTAGGAGAAGAGCCAAACGAAGCGCCAAAAAGAGGATTGCCTCACGTGTGGCCAAGGAAGTGGCCAAGGTCATTCCTCAAATTGTCACTCAAGTGCACTCTCTCAGCAACTCTCGAACCCCGGAAGACATTAAGACGGAAGCGCCGCAATCCGCTTTCCTCTATAAACACTTCAAAGCCTGTGGACCGATGGAGTTCACAGGTGAAGGAGGTATGTCCCAGCTACTCCAGTGGTTCGATTCTATCGAAGTCACCCTTCGTCAATAGGGTGTCCTGATAGTTTCCATACTACTTGCGCTACCGGAGTATTTTAATCACGAGCACTCGACTGGTGGACAGCCGAACGCAACAAACGTGGGATCTCCGCAGCTTACGCTCTCTCCTGGGTTGAGCTGAAAGAGCCCATGAAGAAAGAGTACTGCCCTCCCCACGAAGTCCAGAAACTAGAAGACGAATTTTGGGAAATCAAGCAAGTCAAAGGTGACAATGCTGGCTACACCGCAAGGTTCAAACAGCTTAGCATAATCTGCCCAAGTCAAGTCAACACTTCAGATAAAGCCATCACGAAGTACATTCGTGGTTTGCCTGAGTGTGTGGGCGATTTTTTCGAAGCTGCAAGACCTGCTACCATCGAAGAAATCTACCGCTTGGCCGCAAAAATCAACAGCAAACGAGCCTTAGACGGATTTTTCTCCAAGAATCCTGTCAAACAAGCTCATCAAGCAATCGTCATCGATTCATCCGGCGATTCCTCCAATGATTCTACCGACGATTTTTCTGAAGATTCCTCTGACGATGCATCCAGCGAATCGTCAGACGAATCCGCCGACGACACTGCATTATCTCAGGAAGCTCAGCCCAGCCGTAAACGAAAGACCATGAGCTCAGACTCTTCAACAACTGGACTGTCGCAACCTGAACCTCTCCAAGCAGCTCCAGTTCACTTGAAACGCGCCTACAACGGAGCTCATCCCCTGCGTTTCACGTGTACGTATCATCACCCGCCAAGAGCTAACTGTCGCTATTGCGCAAATTGTAACTGGTATGGTCATCTTACGCAGCACTGTCGCACAGGACCGCAACCTTGAGGAATTTCAGTTATAACCGCAGTCCCCGCAGAAGTACTCCACCGCAGTCCCCGCAGAAGTACTCACGTACAATCTATAGGCTAGCACTATGCACTATATAATGTATTTTACCCTACTATGCGTTCTTGAGATAAGGTACGATAAACGTGCAAGAATCAAATTAATCACGGGTGCACACGGGATTATTTTGGTTAGTGCACGGAGATCGTAGTGAGTTTCAATGATGCCTCAACGTTCAGGGCATGGTTAAGCGTGGTGGATACGCCACTGGTACTTCCTATATATAAGTTTCTTGACCATGTCTGACAAAGTGTGACACCTAATCACGGAACGGAAGCGTATGGATTGAAACACGACGGTGTTGCGCCATGCTAACCGAAGTTTTGTGAAGAAAGTGCCATGTGGAGTTGGAACGTAGACCTATTATACTATTGTGGTTATTTTCGACACACTACACTACATCGCAAGGCGTAACAATCTCAATCGCAACTCAAGCGTGTAATCGCTAAGACTTTTCATAAGTCAAACACGCCCGCAATCGCATTATCGCTAGAATCTATCTCGCAAATCGCAATCGTTTATTATGTGTCTCGCGCTATCGCTTATTATGGGTATTTTCGCAATGTCAATCGCTTATTGTGTATTCGCTCAATCGCTTATTATGTGTATCGTGGGTATCGCCCTATCGCTTGTGTATTGCTCCATCACTCATCGTGTATCGCTTAATCGCCATCGCTATCGCTTACCGTCATTTGTGTTATCTGTGATATGTTAGCGCACATGACCTCGCTTCACGAAACGAAACTGATAGGGTTAAAGCGTGGTGGATACACCGCTGGTACTTCCTATATATAAGCGCTTTAGCCATATCAGTAGACTTTTGTGGAAAAGGGCCATGTGGGGTCTAATGTTAGTTAAAATTTGTGGTGTTGTTTAATCTAATCAAATCAAATCGCATGACTTGCAACGCATCGACTGTCGCGTATCGCTCGACGGTTGTCACTGCCGCCTGTCGCTATCGCTCATCGCTTTTTCGATTGTCGCTCATCGCCTTTCGCTTATTGCCACCCTCTTCGCTTATTATGCTTGGTGTTTGGCGTGGTGTTATCAAATTTTCGCTTACACTTATCGCTTATCGCACTCGCTCATGTCACTAAACTGAGTTCGACAACGACCTCATCACTCAGTTCGCCTTTCAAGACTTGATCCAACCCTTCTCGTTTGGATCGAGTCATCGCAATTCCGTCTGTACTATGTCGACACGTATGACACTGCCTCACGAGACGGAAACCATATGGTTAAAGCATGGTGGATACGCTGCTGGTACTTCCTATATATAAGTGTTTTAACCATATTGTCAAACTTTCGTGGAAAAATACCATGCGGGGCCGACCTTACATTTAAAATTTTGGTATTATTAAAAGGCTTTGTCTACACGAATTTTAAACCGACCTTTTCTTACAAAACTTTTTCTAAAAACTGATCAAAAACTTTGTACAAAAACGAGAGTATCTTGAAACGACGGTGTGACAATCGACTCAAGTTACTGTTGGATCGTTGTGCGACCTGAATGAGTCGAACATGTAGGATCGTTTTACCGACCAAACGAGTCGTTCAGAAGAGTTTTTGCTCAATACGGGAGGCGGAAACAAACGTATCGAGGTAATTCAGCCTGCAATTCACTTTAAACTGAATTTTGATTGATTTGACAAAGATTTACAGCGAGTAGACACTTCGGCAGCAGTTCGACACTGAAACCGGAAAGTTACAAATGACAAGGCATCAAAGGTATTTATAGGAGAGCTAATTTCACACGGAATAGCCCAAGCGAAATTAGTTTCATACGAAATCTAATTTCGTACGAAATAACCTATGTGTTATTTCGTGCGAAATACCCACAAACACACTTTTCTCGTTTTGCGTGCCCTGATCTATATAATACAATACAAGACTCGATACAAGACGAAGTCGACAGACGTATGCACCAACAGACTCCCCCTCAGATGTTGACGAATTCTTCAGTGTCGAGTCTTCAATCTTCAATCTTTATCAGTCTTCTCGAACTTTTCCCGAAATATCTAACAATGTAAAACAACCTCAATCTTTCTCTTCTCTTCTTTTTCAGAATCTCGATCTGGCAATATCTTCTCTTGATCAAATCTCTTGATTCCTTAAGTTCATCAGCATCCTCATATTCGTGATCAGAACCTTGCTCTATACAACTTCAGACTCCCCCTTAAATTGTGCTTGGGATCGTAGTTTGGCTTCCACAGGTTCAAGATGGTGACCTGGCTCACATCCTGCTCAGGATCGAAACTTGGCTTACCTGCACAATCTCTACCTCACAATAAATTTCACAAATTTAAAAATTTTACAAATTTAGGTTCTTTGCTTACCACTTGTAGAAACTAATTTTAAAACAATGATTTAAAACCTCTTGCAAGAATCAATCAATCAATAGTTGATTTTATAATTTTAATCTCTGATGAACCACTTGTAGACAAACATTCAAAATTTTCTCAGTTTAAACAGACTTTCCCAAACCTGTTCATCATGTATAGCACTCGGAATTTAAAAATCAGCTCTTCAACATCAGTTGTCGAAAATCTTTTTGTATTTTCAAAATTTTATGCTAAAACACACTAAAAATCTTTTTGAATTTTGATTAAAACGAAAATGCAGTAAAGAAATATTTACAAACAATATTTTTGTGAGTTTGTGTAAGAGGATCATATCAGTTTCTGAGACATATCACCAACACCGTTAAGCTATAAACATTTTAAGTTCTAAACGATTCACTTAGATTGTCAGTATACTGATCCACTTAAATTTTCACACAAAGTTCAACTGTTTCGAGATACGGGATTAGTGTTTTAGAGACTTAAACTTATACGTGTGTCCCACCTCAGAATATACTCCCGTATCCAGATCCCAATATTCAGTCTTACAGGTGAGTATACCTAGATGATATCTGTAAAGGGTTAAATGCGAGGGCCGTGAGAGCTTAGGCTATTGCTTCCGCAAAATCAGAGAGATGACGGCTTCGACTTTTGGTGGGTTCCCTTTAGAGAATCTTTTCTTCAACAGCACATGATTAGCATTTTGCAATGTTTCATCATTTTTTATGCTGAGGGAGGTGCTATATTTCAAGCAAGCGAAAAGTATTATACGGGGACTAGTGTAAGACCCTAATTTGTACGTGACAAAAGTCGCAGCGGAAACGCGAACCATAAAATTTCTTTCATTATAAATACCTCAATTTATTTAAAATTTGACTTTAACATAGCTCTTTCTCCTAAATCCGTCATTCTCTTATTTACTATTTGAAAACATAGCTTATGTTTACTACATTACATACAGCAACGTTCCCGTACAATCTCTCTAATGACTCGATCCTCGATCTCCAATCCTTGGATATCCTCATATCTGGTACTACCTCCATTCACCACATACAATTCATAACATTAGTACGCATTAGAAACATACAAAGTTTATTCTCGTTACTTCTCGTTACGTTATACTCTTTGCATCCCAGCTTTTTAATTCCGTCTTACTATCTGTGGTGAGACTTCCTCGCCATTCCTGCATCACACTTAAATCTCCAGGTACACGAACAAACATCGTAAACACTTAATCATACCGAAAGACTTACATACATACCCTAATTCATACATATTATCTATATATATATATATGTACATACGTACACACGTGCATACATACCTGCTTACATACATGTTCACACACGTACATGACAATCTACATACATACTTACATATACACACACATCTACATCATTATATACGTATCTATATGTACACTTACCAACATCATTAAGTACACACATGACATTATACACATTTACATACATACAACCCTACGTGCATCAAACCAAATTCATACATGCCTACTCTCATACATACCATCACATATCCGCTTATTCTTGCTCACATACTTATAAACATACTCACGTAGGTACATACGGGCTTTCATACATTTCTACATACTTATATGGAGATATACAAACATGCATACATACCTATCTACATGTGTGTTTACCCTAAAGGTCATAAAACATAAGTTAAACTAATCATACGCAACTTAAAACTCGTTTAAACGGGTTCCCAAGCCAAAACAGAGCAACCGAACACATTTCGCCGACCAGACACCCCGTCGCGCGACGCGACGGGCCGTCACACCACGCGACGCCCTCAAATAAGCAGAATGTTTGCTGCTGCTGTGCTGCAGATTTTCAGCACGACCGCATTTCGCGGAAACGGTCATAACTTCTTCGTTATTGGTCCGTTTTACCCGATTCTTTTTCCTACGCGTCCGTAATCTAATTCTCCATCTTATGGATTTAAAACCCGACATCCGGATTAACAAAATTCTAGACTTTTAAGCCTTCAGCTTGTTACCCTTTTTCCATATCCTGTCCCGTTCATGCATTTATCCATCTAACTTGTTTATTTGACCATAAATTCTTATATACCTAATAATATCAACGACGCCTATTATAAAAGATCAAATTCTCGGATATCTTGCATTCTTTAAACTCATTTTACTCAAAAGCTTACTTTGACCCGTTAAGGGTATTTTTGCATTTCATTGCATTTGATTCTCAAAAACATACATTTCGCTTCCGTACTTATCCTAATTATTCACTTGGTCATTTATCTTATTTCTAAACATCTTTTACAGGTCGTTCGCCCAAAATACCCACCAAGGGCATTTTAGTCAACTTTAACCCCAACACTTACGACGAAGGACTTCAACACATAACTACCCTCAAACATCATGTTTAATTAATTAAAACACCATATTACTTAACAATCTAAGAAGTGATTACAGAAATCACTTACCTTATGCGTCCGCGCTCATATCCGATCCTTGCCCCTTCTTGACCCGTTAGCACATCTTGCTTGAGGCCGTCTCGACATGGTCCCTACACTTCCATGTCATCGAAACCACATTCTTGTTAGCATACCTATTTGTACATGTTAACAATCATACCAATCGCATAATCCACACTTAACTTCCCTTAGTCATTTCTAACAAGCATACCACATAGAAATTGACTATACGGACGACATTATATACGTCTTATCACACTCTTGGTGTGCGTACCACCTTTTTAAGCATAACGTACAACTAATCCATGCATAAATCTTCTAAACTCATACATAACTCATTAAATCCTACTCTTAATCAACATGTACTTTTCACACATAAGCATCAAACATATCACACCGTATTTCATTCCATTCATCTCACAAGAATTCATCATAATTCATCAACAATCAATAAGAGTTGAATATGGATGATCATTCAAGTCATCATCCTTACCTAAACAAGTGGGTTTCACCTCTAAACATCAAATTAACACAAACCATACATAACCTATGTTCTATATGATGATTCTAACCCTTATACATGATTAATTTCATATTAACTCACGATTTTGAACATAACCCACTTCACACATGATCACAAATCTTAGATTTAAGACATACCTTATGATCCCCTCATGAGGGTGATCATTAATCCATGTTCCTTCTTGAATTTGTGCTTCGATTCACCCTTTAATTTGGTGATTTAGTGGAACTAGGGTTTGGAGCTCTTGTGAGCTCCTGAAGATTCAAGAACACGCACGTATGTGGGTGTTTGTGTGTGTATAGACCTTTTAATTAGTAATCAACTTTCATCTATTCCACTCTAGCCCCTCGGGTTTTCCTTTTAAACATAACTGACACTACCTTTATCATTTAATACTTTTGACCATACCCTTAACTAGGTTAAATAGCCTAGTTATTTATTTCATGACGTGTCACATAAGAACATACTACAAATATTAACATTCAGATTTTTGGGGCGTTACAAGTCTACCACCCTTAAACAAGGTTTCGTCCCCGAAACCTTTCTTACCTCTTATTTAACACTAATTAATTCTTCTCTATGGCTAGCCCATCACAACAACTATCTTCTTTCTTAAAGAACCCGCTCCGGAGTTCTTATTAGTGTCGCTTTCACTAATACGCTAATTCCTAACAGCCTTCATAGCTAATTGTTCATTCATCATTCTAACACTCGTATATCATATGCATCATATACCTTCTTACTTACTTGCAACCGTTCCAACATCCCATTACTAACATTCTCAATTCATAACTGTTCATATAATTGACTTCTTCATAACCATTCCATACCTTCCTTATCATACTTTCGCATATCATTTTTCATTTCCTTATCATGTCAACAATAGGTCAATACACATACTTCCTCAATCTGTAATCATACATCCATTCATATGATCTGTTCATAACGGATCTACCAGATTCATCTTATCTCTTAAGATTTCATTCTATACATATCTTAGTTAACATTTAGTTCTTGTTTTGTTACCACACAAAACTACCATTTCATAGTCATATATACGTACTTTAACTTTAATGTGAACATCCTTCTACGTTTTCTACAGCTACTTGTACCTTGCATACCTTTACGTTACCTTTAAATCATTTTGGTCCATTTCACATCACTATTGCTTTCTCTTTATGCATTACTTAATTTACATATATACATGTGTGTCATACTAGTTTATATCTATCCAATCATAAGTTAAACATCTTACTAACCTCTTTCATTTCACAAAGCGACGATCCGTAACCCCGATCGAACATCTTCTTCTCGAGTACTAGCCGTAACAGACTAGGTTTCATTCATCCTTATAATGAGCTTCCGCTCGTGTACATTCTTTCACCAGTACAATTGGTTCCATCACATCAATAATTCTAACATTTTTATCAACAAAATTGGCGGTTAGCATATTTCATTTAAACATTCATTATACTAGGGGATTACCCACTTATAATCCTTCTACAATTCCTACGTCCAGGCTATAACATATCACACATTCCATTTCCTTACATGTAATTCTTTCATTCTAGTTACTTATTTCGTCAACCTCCATTTGACTCTTCAAAGCTTTACTGACATTTCTTAATCATTGTATAAGTACTGAGGCACACGTCCGTACTTCTTTCCATTCATGCTTACATGCAAAAACATTCATTACATCATCTTGGTATTTCTTACCAAACTTACCATTCCAACCCTTACTTAAGTTATGGTTCGGGTCACAGCCCGTCATTATTCTGACTTCTAAGAGTCATTTACTAACACGTCTAACACATAGCTCATACCAAACTTCATCTATTATACTATCATCTTTCACTTTATACTTATTTCTTTGACCCGTTCGACTCAATCATGGTCAAACTGTCGGCATCTTCTTGTACGGATTAATTTCATCTTTTTATACTTTTAAATCTATCTCACGTATGCATATGCATCATTCATGCTTTCTTATTCATCAACGTTACATTCATGCCTTTCATTACTTCTGCATTTTGAACCCTTCTCGTGGATTCAAACACCTTATCCATGCCTTTCATCCTTGAATCCGTCTTACGGATTCAAACATATCATCCATGCCTTTCATCCTTGAATCCGTCTTACGGATTCAAACATATCATCCATGCCTTTCATCCTTGAATCCGTCTCACGGATTCAAACATTGCATTCATACCCTTCATTTCCTGAATCCGTCTCACGGATTCAGACATATTATTCATATCTTGTTGATCCGCACTTAACCACGGATTCAACATTCTTCATTCTTATCAGGCATGTTTTTCATTCTTACATAGTACTCTCAATTTCCCGAGAGTCTTACTTCTCATTTCACCCACACGCCCGCCTGCTACCCAACTCTACCGGACATACCTGTAACAATTATCATGACCTCACGAATGTCATATGTTTCTCGTGTACTGGCCAGGTACACCATCCACATAATAGTTTCGTGCCTTCGTGTAATTGTCACCTTACGTCCGTAGACTTAGGTTTCGGGGCGTGTATCATTTTCAGCACTTCATTACTATACTATCATTATCCTTCATTTAGAATTTTCCTTCCCTTAATGAGTTTTACTATTACATATACCCACATATCGAATTTACGTACCTGGATTCAAATTTGCCTTATTACCTCTTTGCCTGCCTTAATATTCATCTTAGACCGCATTCACAGATCATCCTCTTCCAACACTTCTGCTTACCTTGCACATACCAAACCGTCATGTTCTTACACATATACATAAGTACATATTTACATTAGCTTTTACCTTTGGATCTTGATCGAGTCTTAGATTGTACGGGTTTCTTATCTCAAGAGCACACAAGTTTGAGTTCAAGTAATTACCTTCTCGTACTTGATTCCCTCAAACCAGGGCTCTGATACCAACTTGTAAGACCCTAATTTGTACGTGACAAAAGTCGCAGCGGAAACGCGAACCATAAAATTTCTTTCATTATAAATACCTCAATTTATTTAAAATTTGACTTTAACATAGCTCTTTCTCCTAAATCCGTCATTCTCTTATTTACTATTTGAAAACATAGCTTATGTTTACTACATTACATACAGCAACGTTCCCGTACAATCTCTCTAATGACTCGATCCTCGATCTCCAATCCTTGGATATCCTCATATCTGGTACTACCTGCATTCACCACATACAATTCATAACATTAGTACGCATTAGAAACATACAAAGTTTATTCTCGTTACTTCTCGTTACGTTATACTCTTTGCATCCCAGCTTTTTAATTCCGTCTTACTATCTGTGGTGAGACTTCCTCGCCATTCCTGCATCACACTTAAATCTCCAGGTACACGAACAAACATCGTAAACACTTAATCATACCGAAAGACTTACATACATACCCTAATTCATACATATTATCTATATATATATATATGTACATACGTACACACGTGCATACATACCTGCTTACATACATGTTCACACATGTACATGACAATCTACATACATACTTACATATACACACACATCTACATCATTATATACGTATCTATATGTACACTTACCAACATCATTAAGTACACACATGACATTATACACATTTACATACATACAACCCTACGTGCATCAAACCAAATTCATACATGCCTACTCTCATACATACCATCACATATCCGCTTATTCTTGCTCACATACTTATAAACATACTCACGTAGGTACATACGGGCTTTCATACATTTCTACATACTTATATGGAGATATACAAACATGCATACATACCTATCTACATGTGTGTTTACCCTAAAGGTCATAAAACATAAGTTAAACTAATCATACGCAACTTAAAACGCGTTTAAACGGGTTCCCAAGCCAAAACAGAGCAACCGAACACATTTCGCCGACCAGACACCCCGTCGCGCGACGCGACGGGCCGTCGCGCCACGCGACGCCCTCAAATAAGCAGAATGTTTGCTGCTGCTGTGCTGCAGATTTTCAGCACGACCGCATTTCGCGGAAACGGTCATAACTTCTTCGTTATTGGTCCGTTTTACCCGATTCTTTTTCCTACGCGTCCGTAATTTAATTCTCCATCTTATGGAGTTAAAACCCGACATCCGGATTAACAAAAATCCAGACTTTTAAGCCTTCGGCTTGTTACCCTTTTTCCATATCCTGTCCCGTTCATGCATTTATCCATCTAACTTGTTTATTTGACCATAAATTCTTATATACCTAATAATATCAACGACGCCTATTATAAAAGATCAAATTCTCGGATATCTTGCATTCTTTAAACTCATTTTACTCAAAAGCTTACTTTGACCCGTTAAGGGTATTTTTGCATTTGATTGCATTTGATTCTCAAAAACATACATTTCGCTTCCGTACTTATCCTAATTATTCACTTGGTCATTTATCTTATTTCTAAACATCTTTTACAGGTCGTTCGCCCAAAATACCCACCAAGGGCATTTTAGTCAACTTTAACCCCAACACTTACGACGAAGGACTTCAACACATAACTACCCTCAAACATCATGTTTAATTAATTAAAACACCATATTACTTAACAATCTAAGAAGTGATTACAGAAATCACTTACCTTATGCGTCCGCGCTCATATCCGATCCTTGCCCCTTCTTGACCCGTTAGCACATCTTGCTTGAGGCCGTCTCGACATGGTCCCTACACTTCCATGTCATCGAAACCACATTCTTGTTAGCATACCTATTTGTACATGTTAACAATCATACCAATCGCATAATCCACACTTAACTTCCCTTAGTCATTTCTAACAAGCATACCACATAGAAATTAACTTCATCTTCTTTCCAACTCATGTAATTCATCATGTAATCACACATAACGCATATTAACATAACATGTACCCAACGACTTCCTATAATCCTACCTTTACGACAACGAGTAAAATCATGTTTCTTATACTTGTTGACTTTCAAAAGTCAACTATTAACCATATGTAATCATCGACTTATCAACATATACCCGCAACATCATAATTGACTATACGGACGACATTATATACGTCTTATCACACTCTTGGTGTGCGTACCACCTTTTTAAGCATAACGTACAACTAATCCATGCATAAATCTTCTAAACTCATACATAACTCATTAAATCCTACTCTTAATCAACATGTACTTTTCACACATAAGCATCAAACATATCACACCGTATTTCATTCCATTCATCTCACAAGAATTCATCATAATTCATCAACAATCAATAAGAGTTGAACATGGATGATCATTCAAGTCATCATCCTTACCTAAACAAGTGGGTTTCACCTCTAAACATCAAATTAACACAAACCATACATAACCTATGTTCTATATGATGATTCTAACCCTTATACATGATTAATTTCATATTAACTCACGATTTTGAACATAACCCACTTCACACATGATCACAAATCTTAGATTTAAGACATACCTTATGATCCCCTCATGAGGGTAATCATTAATCCATGTTCCTTCTTGAATTTGTGCTTCGATTCACCCTTTAATTTGGTGATTTAGTGGAACTAGGGTTTGGAGCTCTTGTGAGCTCCTGAAGATTCAAGAACACGCACGTATGTGGGTGTTTGTGTGTGTATAGACCTTTTAATTAGTAATCAACTTTCATCTATTCCACTCTAGCCCCTCGGGTTTTCCTTTTAAACATAACTGACACTACCTTTATCATTTAATACTTTTGACCATACCCTTAACTAGGTTAAATAGACTAGTTATTTATTTCATGACGTGTCACATAAGAACATACTACAAATATTAACATTCAGATTTTTGGGGCGTTACAACTAGGCCATTGCTTCCGCAAAATCAGAAGTCCCGGAATAATACTCCAGATATCACTAAGCATAAAGAGCTAGTATCTCAGAAAGAGGGACCTTTCAAACAAGATTTCGGGGGTTACCCATATATCCGAGAGATGTTCCCCACGAGATAAGTAAGTTTAAAATTTAGGTTTATATCTCGAACACAATCTACTAAGCGTGTAAAAACCTACTGGCATATCATCAGTGAGACCGTTTATCACATTTTGACTTTCCAATTCTTTAGCTTGCCGTGAATGTCCACTGATGTACTATCATTTCCTCTTTTTACAACAAAACTCAATTTGAATTTTTTAATGTTTTTGACTTTTTCTAGATTTATCATGTTTTTGTATTTTTCAAATTTTTGAAATTTCTAAAAATTTTTACTCCCCCTAAAATCAAAATATTTTTCAATTTTGATTTTCTGGAAAATTTGAAAACAAACTGTACAAATAAAGTGACAACTGTTGTGAATTGCTTCAATTCGCCATTCACTTGGCATAAACAATCAGAACTCCCCCTTACAATAAACTATTTTCCCATTAAGATTTCAAAACACTTAAGTTTGTTTTAATCAGAAATGGTTTTTCCGGAAAATAAGATTTGTCGATTTTACCACTTGTAAAAGTGGGGATTCATTCATCACTTTGTTTTTGAAACTTTTGAATAAGAGTTAAATCAAGTTCAAATGAATAATCTTGATTAACCATTTGTAAAATCACATCCCCTATTTCAACCACATGTAGGTTTGCTTACCAACAATTACCACTTGTAAGTTGAAATCTCAAAATGCCGATTCCTACTCCACACTTACAAACCTGGGAGTTCCGGCAAGTCATACTTGTGAAAAATTTTCAATTTTCAAAAACAATTTTTCAAAAATGATGCCGATTCATGCTCCGCAATTACCAACTTGGGAGCTCCGGCAAGTCCAGAGTTTAATCATAATAGGTTCTATCCCAGTTACCAACCTGGGATGACCCATCTTTACCTGGTTTCTTCGTATTCTTCTCATAAAATTCCTTTACTCCTTTGACCTTCCTGTCAACCATTTTTCCAAAAATATTTTGAACTTTGGAGCTAAAGGCTTTTTCAACATCAAAATCTTTCTTTTCAGAAAAGAATTGATTCGAAATCTCAATTTAACCAACTTTTTGTTTAAAATTTTCAGCTCTCAATGGTGGAAAATTTTCGTCATCCATTGGCGGAACTGACTTTCCATCTTTTAACTCAACCTGTGGCTCCTCTGACTTTGTGGAATCAAATTCATCGCCAGACGATAGCTCCTCTGATTTTGACGAATCAGAATCATTGCTAGAACTATCATCAGATTTCTTAACAACCCATTTATGATTGTCAAGATTCACTTTTCTTCTGTAAAAACTCTTTGAACATTCACCAACCTCAAACTTTGAATTTTTGAAAACTTTAAATTGTTTGGTTGGTGATTCATTCGCAACAATCTTTTCTTTCATTTTTTCAGAGACTCCCTGTTTTGTTTGGATTGCCTTTGGACAATTCCTAGCAATATGACCAACTATTTTGCATTGAAAACAGGTTCTTGTCTCCTTCTTTTGTTGAGCAACATCTTTTTTCATTTCTTCTTGCTTCTTAGCAAGGAATTCTTTGTTCATCTGCTTTCTGAACAATTGCTCCTTTTCTTCTTCAGATGATATTCCTGAAACAAGCACAGTTTTTGTTTTATAAGTTTTCTCATTTTTATGATTTTTCAGTGGAATAAATCCAAGACCTTTCCTTTTGAAATTACCATTATGGTTTGGTTTCTTTTGAAAACCAGAACTAGAATTGTAACCTTTTTTCTTGTTTAATCTTTGTTTGATCTCTTGAGGTGTACCTTTTAGGTTTTTCAGAAAAATTTACATTTTTTATTTCAGAAATATTAATTTCTGTTAGTTTGAAAACCTTTTTTATCATTTCAGATTTAACACCTCTTATTGGAAATTCTTCATCAGAATATAATTTGTCAGAATCATTTAAAGTATATGCTACTTTGAATGTTTCGTCATTCAAATTAGATTTTGATAACAAAAACTCTTTATTATAAACTCGTTTGTCCTTTTTGACTGTTGACTTAGACTTGTCACTCTTTGACTCTGAGTTTGACTCCTCTGTTTCATCGTTATCCAACACCTGATCGACCACTTTCTTTATTAATTCGGACTCATGATCAGTATCAGACGGTGTGAAAGTGACATCGATGTTGTCTAGCAAATTTTCTGAAGATTCAGACTCCCACTGTAAATTGGTTGCCTTTTTAACTCTTTCTGAATTTGGATTTCGAAGAGAATATCCATTTTCAAGCGGGGGTGGACACTTGTTGTAACTGGCACTATGTTTCTTACCAGAATCTTTCATTCCAGTATCCTTCTTCTTTTCAGAGCTCTTGTCTTCAGATACTTCCTCTTCGTCAAATGCCTTCATGCCTTCAACGGTTGGATAAATCCTGTCAATAACATATGAAGTACATGAGTAACTTTTTAACAACCTATTTACTCTCTCTGTTTCAATCCTCTGTGTTTCCAATTTCTGTTCCAACACAACACACTTTTCAATATAATTGTTGACAACTTTCTGCTTTGTCATAAAAGCTCCTTGAAGTGTTTTCATGGCTGTTGCTTGTTCACTGCTTGATTCATTGTACCGATTCATTGCTTTGTTTAGAACATCATATGATTCTTTCAATCTGTTCATGTTATGAATCAAAGTACTGTTTTGCTTCTTCACTGCTTCACAGTTTTCACATTTCACAGGAATCTTTTGTGCATCAGCTTCTGCATCAACTTTGAAAGCTGGAACCTCTTTTACTTTTCTCTTGATCACAGGCACTTCTTCATCATCACTGCTGACAAGTTTTTTAACTTTCTTCTTTTTCTTTTTAGCTTTTTCATCATCACTGTCACTCTCCTCTAGCATTCTTAAGTGTTCTTCCATTCTTCTTGCATAATAATCATCATCATTATCACTGTCTTCAGCAACTCGAGCAACAAAAGCTTTGTGATTTGAAGTTTTGTTAGGATCATGATCATCCCAACTGTAATTTGCCTAGCTAAACCCTTCTGGTAATTTTTCATCATCTTGATTTATCAGACATGCTTTACTATCAGCTGAAACATATTTGTCCCAACTGAATCCTTTTGATGATTTTTTATCTTCTTGATTCACCATACAGGCTCTCTTTGATGATTCTTCAATCTCCTTCCTAGCATGAGTAGTTTGTGGTTGTTGTTGATGTGTTTGTTGAGCAACTTGATGATAGATTGCTTTCCGATAGATTGCTTTCCGATAGTAATCATTGTTGTTGAATGGATTTTGAGCTCCACTTGCTTCGCGGTTTGTGCACTCTCTCTTGAAGTGTCCCTTTTCCCTGCAACAAAAACAAGTAACTTTAGATTTATCAAAACCTAAAGTAGAAACATTTGCATCACGGAAATCATATCTTCCCGTAATTTGTTTAAACTTTTCGGCTCTCCTCAACACACTCGCCAAACACCACTTTATGTCCATTAACTACATCTCTTTAGCATCAATCTGATCATAATCCTCTTTTGTCAACATTGGATTCCCGATCCGACCTGCCACTAAACTCTCATATGACTCTAACACAGTCACCAACAAAGACATATGACTTTTTACAACCTCCTCTGTGTAATTTTGACCATTTTCAAGATCTAATACCATGTTGCATTGTAACTTCTTTCCATTCTTTGTTGTTGAAAAGTTTGGATCATATGATGGATATGAAGAAGAACCAGATTTGCTGTTTGATCCTTTAGATGACCCTCCAGATGAACTTTTAGCATTGAATGCAGTTTCAACCTTTGGTGACATATTGGTTTTGTCACTGATACTTCCTTTGTAATACAGCCCAATATCTTGTTCTCCATCAAAATCTTTCATTCTTGAGATCTTCCTCTGTTCCATCTCTTGAGCTTCAAGCTTTTCAATGAACTTGCTCAGTGTCAGATTCCCAAAATCTTTCTTATTTCTCAGCATCATAAGATATGTGCCTCAAGTTTCATGTGGCAACGCATCAGCTAGCTTCTTAATAAATTCTTCATTATCCTTTGTGATGTTCACTCTCTTCATGTTGACTAACAAATTACAATATCTTTCAATGATCTGCTTAGTGCTTTCAGTCCTCAAACCACGAAATAGATCGAATTCTTTCTTCAGAAGCGATTTTTTGTTCTTGATCATTTCTTTACTTCCAACAAACTTAGATTTTAATGCTTTCCAAATCGAATATGCACTTCCATTGTGTTGCAATAAAATCAAGATGTCCTCTTTAACATCCTGTTGCAGTAAACTGATCATCATCTTTTCATTTTTATATTTTTTTTATCATCAGCACTTAAGTCTTTACTAGCAATCTCCTCTTCGTCATCATTCGTCGGTCTAACATATTTTGTTTCAACACATTCCCAAGCATCCAAATAATTTGCTTGCACCCAATTTTCGAAACGCTCTTCCCATCCTTTATATTCCTCGATATTCATGAGCTTTGGTGGTTTTTGCATGGTCCCCGTTTCGTATTCTAGCATAGTACTCTGAGCAACAGTAATCGGGGTAGCAAAGGCGTTATAAAATTCTTCTTCCATGTTTCGGTTTCAAAATTTCACAAAAATGTCTTTCAAACGAAATACCCTCTCAAACGAAATGAACTTTGATGAGAAATAACCGTGTTCAAACGAAATACTGATTTGGTACGAAATACACTGGTTTCAAGCAAAATAAGTAATTTCGTACGAAATAGCTGAATTTTCAAGCGAAATAACGTGATTTCGAACGAAATAGGTAATTTCGTACGAAATTAAGGACTCTTTTCAAACGAAATTAGAATCTGGTGCGAAATAAGGCTATTTCGTGCGAAATACTCCTGATGTCATCATCTCGAGCTGTTTTTGCCAAAATTGATCCGGTTTTTGTCCGATTTTAAGTCTGAAACTTTCAAGGGTTTGTTAAAACACTATTGCGCGTATAATGTGTGAAATTCAAAGCAATTTAATCGTGAAAACTTGTTAATTTTGAAAAAGAAGGTGTAGAAAACAGATTTTGCAGCTAAATTGGTATGAACTCTTCCTCCTGAGCTCTGATACCACTTGTAGGATCGTTTTACCGACCAAACGAGTCGTTCAGAAGAGTTTTTGCTCAATACGAGAGGCGGAAACAAACGTATCGAGGTAATTCAGCCTGCAATTCACTTTAAACTGACTTGTGATTGATTTGACAAAGATTACAGCGAGTAGACACTTCGGCAACAGTTCGACACTGAAAGCGGAAAGTTACAAATGACAAGGCATCAAAGGTATTTATAGGAGAGCTAATTTCGAACGGAATAACCCAAGCGAAATTAGTTTCATACGAAATCTAATTTCGTGAGAAATGACCACTTAATTTCATACGAAATAACCTCTGTGTTATTTCGTGCGAAATACCCACAAACACACTTTTCTCGTTTTACGTGCCCTGATTTATCTAATACTATACAATACAAGACTCGATACAAGACGAAGTCGACAGACGTATGCACCAACAGATCAGAAGAGTTTTAATCCATATCTAAGGCGGAATCAATGATACGAACTTGATTACAGCTTGATTCTTCCTAATTATCTTCTTTTTATTGATTTAAAAGCAATACAGATCAGTTGACAAATTGGCATCACCTTGGCTCTGAAATCCGGATCGTAACAAATGACAAACCATGCTCCCCTATATATAGATATCCCATTTCATACGAAATGGATATAGCTCATTTCGTGTGAAATGATCAATCAACATACAAAACCTAATTTTCTGACATCTGAGCACTGGTTTATCCTATCTAGACACAAGACTTGATAAAGACAAAGTTAACAGACATTTATGCACCAACAGTTACTGCCGTGTGATGAGGAAATTTCGTAAAACGAGTTTTAACCACCCTAAAATCTTTTAATAACCTAATAAAACTCCTCTCATAGCGCCGACGTGAACATCGAAACAGTTCAACACCGCACTGTGGGAAGAGTTTTCCTAAACAAGTTTTCTCCAAACCCTTCCGAATTAATTAACTTTTTGAGAATTCAAGACACTTTTGGATCGCTTTTCGTGTGTTGCCATCTTTTGTTATACTGTAGGATCGTTTTACCGACCAAACGAGTCGTTCAGAAGAGTTTTTGCTCAATACGAGAGGCGGAAACAAACGTATCACGGTAATTCAGCTTGCAATTCACTTTAAACTGTCTTTTGATTGATTTGACAAAGAATTACAGCGAGTAGACACTTCGTCAGCAGTTCGGCACTGAAACCGGAAAGTTGGAACTACTCCAAACGAAATCACAAGGCACCTATATATAGACTTGGCTATTTCGCATGAACTGACTCACACGAAATTAGATTTCATGCGAAATTAGTATTTCGTGCGAAATTAATCCTTTCCCACATTTCTCGTAAAATGTGCCCTGATCTATCTAAATATATATAAGACTCGATACAAGACGAAGTCGACAGACATATGCACCAACAGACTCCCGCTTGGATGTTGACGAAATCTTCGGTGTCGAGTCTTCAATCTTCAGTCTTTATCAGTCTTCTCGACTTCTCCCAAAATATCTAACAATGTAAAACATCCTCAATCTTTCTCTTCTCTTCTTTTGC
>JARYGA010021074.1:0-42663 GCA_030545235.1 Helianthus tuberosus
AAAATTACATTACATAAATTAGTAACAAAGTGGATTTTATCATTAGGTGTGAAGTTTTCTTTTTATGCCGTTTACAAAAACATCAAGAAAAAGACAAATATCGGTTATGTATACAACTTAGGAATTATACATGTTTGGAACCACTTGGACTAAAGGCTTGTAAATCACTCTTGAATATCTTTTGACACAAGTTAAAATAGTTTCCTTGACATTTCGAGCAAAATGTTTGATTGTTGTTCCAAACCTAACCAACCACAATTTATACACATTAAGTACACAAAATTATAATCAACAAACAAATGCCACAGAATCTTTGGCTCTGCAGTTCTCCCCTTAACTAAAAAGAAAGATACGACATCTAGTGACTAAGCGATATTCAATTGCAAAGCATACTAAACGTATGATTAACACTTCATTATCCCCAAAAAATAGATAACAAAATGAGGTGCATTTTTTAGTTTTATCACATGAAGTGCATACCCGCTTGTTTAATAAACATAAGAACATGTTTAAAGTATTCTTTTTAACTTTCAACATTGGTTATCCTCTTTCTTTGACTTCATTTTGTGTTTTATTAAAACCACTATCAATTCCATCTTTTCCTATTCATAAAAGAAAAAGTAGGGGAAAAAAGAATTAACAACCTCTTAAATTTCAAATAAAGAAACAATATACTCTACTTTTTAACAGAAACTGAAAGCCTTGAAGCTACACTTCCATTTAAATACTTGACTGACCAATATGCATACAAGTCCACAAAATAAAGAAGGCAAATAATACATGCGAGAGAGAGAGAAGGAAAGGGAGTTATATGAATGTTGCCTATTGCTACTGTTGGTTTCCTTTGCCTGAACAATTTCATTTTCCCATTCTTTCCATGCTAAAGCTACCTTTAGATTGACAATATGAGAAATAAAATATGATTTTGAATTTTGATAAACTTTTAAACACAAATTTTCAGCCGTGGTGTCATATATAGGGTAATTTAGGACCTAACCTGTTCTTTGACATATGAAATGTCTTCATTTACTTGTTCAACACGAATTTAATCAGCGGCAATCTGTCCGACAAACTTTAGGGTAGTAAGTGATTCTCTAACAGCATCCAACACTCCAACACTGGACATAAGTGTCTTTGCCTAACATTCGATAACATCTACAAATATTAATTCTTTATCTCAAGAGCAACATGATATCAACTCAGGTCAAGATAGATCACCTGCAAATTCAAACATTAAATTCTTGTGAAATGTATTTACACGTTTACTTGTGAATGAGTCAGACTTTATATCAAACAGATCAAAGTGGTCAAATCAAAAAAAAAAAAAAAAAATGCTAAAGGATGTACAGGTCAATAAGGTCGAAAAGCCCATAATCAACGTCAAAACTTTTTTACCACTCTTTGCTCAAAGATATAGATAATTATGGTCATAATACTTTTGTAATTGTTGTTAACCCACTAACTATAGATTTAAATATATTAAAAAAACGTAGGAAAAGGATTAGTGGGTCAACCTATCTGTGACACCCCAGGAAAACCACGCAACTTAACTAGCTTCCTCAGTAACCACGCGCTAAATTTCGGGATGAAATTTTCTTAACAGGGGAAGAATGCGACAACCCTCATAATTGCATGTATCCGTACGATTAATTAATGTTAATTAAAGTGCTTGATAACTGTGCTGAATTACTTAACTGCTTTCTGATTACTGCGTCATACTTACATGTGCTTTTCAACATACTAGTCTTGTGCAGAAAATTGACTAAATGGTCCTGAATGTTTTCCTAAGTGTTAGGAATTAAAAGCGTTATAAAAAGTTACCTAAAGGACACTATACGGAATAACTTAGCACTTTAACAAACCGGTATCTAACCGAACAACCGGACATTTCCCGGGACACCAAAATATTGCAAGAAATATTGTTTAATTATTTCTTGGCTAGTTATGATCCCCGTACACCATAACACTCACTAAATTCTCTAGTAACTAACTAAACTAAGCACACACTTGATTTTTAACTAGAATGTAATCATCTAGTTACAACTTACATCTAGACCCCTCCCCCCTAGCCTAGGCCGCCACCATCTCCACCATACCTCACACCATACTTGCAAGATTTGTTTCTATATTTTATGAGATTCTTGCTTGATCTAGTAACCAAAATATAGAGATGTAAGATATTATAAGTATGGTCCATATCATTACCTCTCACTTCACTCAAGATCACACCATCACTCCCTCACTCTCCTCTCTCCCTCTCCATAGCTCAGCCGAAACACCCCCTTATCACCACCACCACTTTTGATTCTTGTTCATCAATTCCAAGCTTACTACAAGGTGCACAAAGGTGAATAACGAAGTGTGGAACTCACGGATCATCAAGAACCTTCTTCACAAGCTTTTAACCATTCATTTTTCCTCTTGATCTTCCCTAGCTTAAAAGCTAGTAGTAAGCTTCTTTGATCCTCATTTACTTCATGTTTATGGTGGTTAATAGTTATGTTAAGATGAAATCTCAAGAACACTAAAAGATCATAAACATAAGTCTTGAACATAAAGCTAACTTGATGATGAAATAAGATGAAATCTTGATGAGATAAAGTTGTTTTGTTATGTTGTTGATTACTTGATGCTTGCTTGATGATTACTAGTAATATGATGTTGAACATCATGATTGAACTTGTTAAAATAAGATTAAAAACTTAAGTTAACAAGTTAGGAGGTGATTTGTGATTTACATAAAAGAATCACCTCCATGTTTCAATATAAACTTGGTAACAAGATGATTTCTTGAAAAATGAGTAAACAAAGTGAGTTGATGATCGTATGGATCCGAGGACTACAAATGGCTTTTCTAAATAAACCCAGTTTAAAAGACGACTTTTGAAAGATCATGATTCTTACACTATTTTGGAAAGAAATAAGTATATGGATACTAGTGACACATGAAAATGTTGTAAATAAATATTTTTGCAAAATATGTTCACAAGTTGTGAACATCTAAAAATCCCGAGAATGAGATTCTAACAAAAGTAAACACACTTTGGAGGGTAACTAAACCCACTAAACGCCTTACCAAGTTACTACGCGTTTTTATGAAACATCAAGTTCATGTTGGTTTGTAAATGGAATAGTTTGCTCTTAGTAAATTGTTGTTGATTGTTTGAATGATTTTCAGAAAAGAAAATGATATGCTTATTAGCATGGACACCTCCATTTACAAAGGAAACTCTGGTGAAATTTTCTAAAAATTCCAACACATAAAAATTATTTTTCTAACAAGTATGTTTTAACTTTGTTTTTAAAAATAAACTTCGCCATGAGTTTTGTTACAAAATACAAAGTATCAGAGGTTGATTTTTACAAGTAAAATGGATAAATATATATTTAGAATATATATTTTATACTAGAACACTTGTGTGGATATTTTTTTTTTTTGTGAGATAGTTATATTATTTTAGGATAAAATAATATAACTTAACAAAATACCTTGACATTAGAATTGTGTGGTACGTGATAGAAGTAATGAGTAGATAAACCGTATGTAGGATACGTGTTATGCATGCACGAGAAACTGATTGTTATCTGTACCTTATTAGGACGTGCTTGATTCCTGTTTATTAGAGTAACTAATCTAACCGAGCAAACCAAGGTGAGTTCACACTATTAAGGCATGGGATTCCCGATGGGTTGGGAATGGGATTGAATAACTAAGACGGAACTTGTACTTTCACCACTACTAGACTACTTACCTCCATCCTCGGATTGGGAAGGACGCCAGCGCTAAACCTACGTATTCACTACGTACCACCGTCCTCGGATTGGGAAGGACGCCAGCGCTAAACCTACGTATTCACTACGTATCACTGTACTCGAATTGTGAAGGGCACCAGCGCTAAACCTACGTATTCTTATACATACCTCTGTCCTCAGATTGGGAAGGGCCCCTACGCTAAACCTACGTATTCAATACGTACCTCTGTTCTCGGATTGGGAAGGACACCTATATATACATCCAGTCTAGTGGTTTACAACATGGGGTAGCCCCCACCGTTTATGGTTTGGAAAACAAGGAAAGCTGATTTAACTTATACTTGCAAACAAACTCAAAGTTTATGAAAAACTACTTTATAATGAACACCTACTATGAACTCGCTCAACTTTGTTGTTGACTTGTTGTTACATGCCTTGCAGGTCGTTAGATGCTTATGGAGCTTGCACGAGGAGGAGGTCGTTGTGGGATATGGACTGTCGAGTCCCATGTTAAACATTTAAACTTATGAACTTATTAAACTTATGTTTTGGTTTCACGTCTTATGCATCCGCTGTTTAATTTGAACTTGGTTAACTAGTTGTTTTGAACACCAATTATATTGTGGTTGGTTTTATTTACTTAATTACGTTGTTCAATATGATTGGTGGCTTGATCCTGGTCATGTCACGCCTCCAAGCGGTGATACTCCGCGTGTGGATTTTGGGGGTGTGACAGATTGGTATCAGAGCCATTGGTTATAGTGAACTTGGTTTTAAAAAGGGGAAAAGCTTTTTGATAAAACCAGACTATAACCTGTACAGTGCTCAACGATCCATAACGACACTTCGCTCCACGTGCAAGACTCAACACTATAGGTAATATGGTTTATGTTTGTATTGCCTGCCTGTTAGACAAAGTAGTGCATTGTTTATGGTATGCTTAGTTAAAGCGGCAACTGTTGTTTGAACTATGTGTGCTTACTCTTTTCTGTCACTCCACACATACACACTTTCACGACACCTTTCTCACTTATGCCCTCTTTGATGTGAAGATCATGAGTGGACGCTTGAACTTGACTCAAGCCCAGCTGACGGCTCTAATCAACGAACTAGTGGCTGATGCACTCGCAGCTGTCCCTGCAGGAGGTATAACCTTCCATATCAACCCATCTTAGGACGTTTAGATCCTACCCTCGCGAACCAACTTTCGTGCTTAATCTTGTCTATCCTTTCTTACACGACAGGTCAACCTGCTCAACCTCCTGTGTGTACGTTCAAAACCTTCATGGATTGCCGACCTAGTACCTTCAGCGGCACGGAAGGAGCGGTGGGTCTCCTTCACTAGTTCGAGAAGCTCGAGTCTGTTTTCGAAATGTGTGAATGCCCTGAAGATCGTAGGGTGAAGTTTGCTACTGGAACACTCGAAGGTGCTGCGTTAACCTGGTGGAAAGCACAGGTTCAACTGCTAGGGCTGGCGGTTGCTAATGCCACCCCATGGAACGACTTCAAAAATTTAATCAAAGAAGAGTACTGTAGTCGTGATGACATCCACAAGCTAGAGGTGGAATTTTTCAATTTGAAGATGACGGGGTCTGAAATCGAGGCATACACAAAAAGATCGAACGAGTTAGCTATCTTGTGTCCTACTATGGTGGATCCTCCTATCAAGCGTATCGAGCTGTACCTTAAGGGTTTAGTGCCAGAGATTCAGAGCCACGTGACCTCAGCTAATCTTGGCACCATTCAGCAAATCATCTGGTTGGCTCATCGTCTCACTGATCAGGCAGTTGAGCAGAATAAGCTGCCCAAGCGTATTAGCGCTACTACTACTAATGCTCCCAGTGATAACAAGCGCAAGTGGGATGGAAATTCGGGCAAGGGTTCTACTTCAGTTCAGTCTCAGTCCCAACAGCGAAAGACAGATGAGTACAGGAGCCCCAGTCAGCATTCTTCTGGGAATCAAGGTCAGGGTGGATACTAGGGAAATCACCCTAAGTGCAATCGATGTAATTTGCACCATAGCGGGGCGTGCAGCAAGGGTCGTTGTCAGAGATGTAACAAGTCTAGTCATGAAGCCAAAGATTGTAGGAGCTCACGTCCTGCGAATCAGAATCGATAACAGCAGCCACAAGCTCCACAGAACCAACGGAAACACCAGCATGGTAATAAGGGATGTTACCAGTGCGGTGCTGAGGGTCACTTCAAGAGGCACTGTCCACAGCTGAATCAGAATCAGGATCAGAACAACAACCAAGGAAACGGGAACAACAATGGAAGCAACAATGGAGGCAACAACGGGGGTAACAATAATGGCAATGGCGCCCGAGGTCGTGCCTTCGTGATTGGTCAGGGTGATGCTAGGAATGATCCCAACGTTGTGATGGGTAAGTTTCTTCTGGATGATTTCTTTGTTACTGTTTTATCCGATTCGGGTGCCGATACTAGTTATGTGTCCTTGAAAGTTAGTCAAATGCTTAAGCGCACCCCAACACTTTTGACCACCAAACACGTGGTAGAGCTAGCAAACGGTAAAAGCTTAGAGGCCACACACATAGTTAAGGGTTGTAATTTTGTTCTTGCTGATCAGACCTTTTCTATCGACCTCATTCCTATCGTTCTGGGTAGTTTCGACGTTGTTATTGGGATGGATTAGTTATCTCATCAGCAAGCGGAAATTCTTTGCAACGAGAAGATCGTTCGCATCCCTCGTTCTGGTGAAGAACCCCTCATGATTAGTGGCGACAAGAGTGGTGCTGTTGTGGACATCATCTCTTTCCTTAAGGCCCAGAAGTGTTTGCGAAAGGGCCACACTGCCATTCTAGCTCTCGTTACTGACGCATCAATGGAAGAGAAGAGAATTGAAGACTTTCCTATTGTGCGCGACTTTCTTGATGTATTTCCTGAGGAATTACCTGGCCTTCCGCCTCATCGACAAGTCGAGTTTCAAATCGAGCTAGCTTCTGGAGCAGCGCCCATAGCTCGAGCACCTTATCATTTAGCTCCATCGGAACTTGAAGAATTGTCCACGCAACTACAAGAGCTCTTGGATAAGGGTTTTATTCGCCCTAGCTCTTTGCCTTGGGGAGCTCTAGTGTTATTTGTGAAGAAGAAAGATGGTACCTTCAGAATGTATATTGACTACCGCGAACTCAACAAGGTGACCGTGAAGAATCGTTATCCTCTTCCACGCATTGATGACTTATTCGACCAGTTGCAAGGGTCGAGTTTCTATTCCAAGATTGACCTGAGATCAGGTTACCATCAACTGAGAGTCTGAGATGAAGATATCTCTAAAACAACATCCAGGACTCGTTATGGGCATTACGAGTTTCTGGTCATGCCTTTCGGGTTGACAAACGCACCTGCGGTCTTCATGGATCTCATGAACCAAGTGTGCAAACTGTATCTGGATAAGTTTGTTATTATTTTCATCGACGATATCCTGATTTATTCGAAATGTCAGGAAGAACACGAGCAACACCTAAGGCTTATTTTGGAACTTCTTCGAACCGAGCAGTTGTATGCCAAATTTTCGAAATGTGACTTCTGGCTTCGCGAAGTCCACTTTCTAGGTCATGTGGTAAACAAGGATGGGATTTATGTCGATCCATCCAAGGTCGACTCGATCAAGAACTGGCCTGCACCTCGAATACCAACAAAAATTCGCCAGTTCTTGGGTTTGGCAGGATATTACAGAAGGTTTATCAAGGATTTCTCAAAGATTGCGCAACCTCTCACTTCACTGACTCGGAAGGGTGTCGCCTATCGTTGGGGTGATGTACAGGAGTCCGCATTTCAGTACTTAAAGGAGAGACTTTGTAGCACGCCTATTCTTTCGTTACCTGAAGGAACAGATGATTTTGTGATTTATTGCGACGCGTCCATACAAGTATTGGGTTGTGTGTTGACGCAACGAGATAAAGTCATTGCTTAAGCATCACGCCAACTTAAAGTTCATGAAAGGAACTACACTACGCATGACTTGGAATTGGGAGCAGTTGTTTTCGCACTTAAGATATGGAGACATTACCTGTACGGTACCAAGTGCACCATTTACACCGATCACAGGAGTCTCGAGCATATCTTCAAGCAAAAGGAGTTAAACATGCGACAACGTCGATGGGTAGAGCTCTTGAATGATTACGAATGTGCGATCAAGTACCATCCGGGCAAAGCCAATGTTGTGGCCGACGCCCTCAGTCGAAAGGATACTACACCTAAGCGCGTACGAGCCTTACAACTTACCATCCAGTCTAGTCTTCCCGCTCAGATACGAGATGCTCAGGTTGAAGCATTGAAGGCAGAGAACACCTAAGCGCGTTAGAACAAAAAGAAGACGGTACCTACTATGTAAACGGGCGCATCTGGGTGCCACTTCACGGAAACTTACGCGAGCTTGTGATGGATGAAGCGCACAAGTCTCGTTACTCAGTACATCCTAGTTCGGATAAGATGTACCACGATCTCAAGACTACGTATTGGTGGCCTAGCATGAAAGCCAACATAGCAACCTACGTTAGTAAATGTTTGACTTGTGCGAGAGTCAAGATTGAATATCAGAAACCATCAGGCCTACTCCAACAACCAGAGATCCCGACATGGAAATGGGAGCAAATTTCCATGGATTTCGTTACTGGCCTGCCTAGATCTCAACGCGGAAATGACACTATTTGGGTGATAGTGGATCGATTGACTAAGTCTGCACACTTCTTGGCTATCAAGGAAACCGATAAGTTTTCTACCCTAGTAGACGTCTACCTAAAGTAAGTAGTGTCAAGGCACGGAGTGCCAACCTCCATCATTTTTGATCGTGACTCATGTTTTACATCTGAGTTGTGGCAAGCTATGCACAAGTCCTTTGGTTCTCAATTAGATATGAGCACGGCATATCATCCACAGACAGATGGGTAATCTGAACGCACCATCCAAACCCTTGAAGACATGCTTAGGGCATGTGTAGTCGACTTTGGTAATGGCTGGGAAAAACTGTTAGGATCGGAGGCTCTCATAACTGTGTTTGTTTGTATGTCTTGAACAATTTGTGAATATGAAACAATATAAAGTGCAGCGGAAATGAATACAAACTTTGTAAACACAATCAAAGGAGAAAATAGTTTGATAAACAATTGCTTTTCACATAGTCAAAAGATTTACAAATCAAAGCAAAAGATTACAGATATGCTTACAAACTAAGCTCCCCCTCAGCCTGATGCCCCAAGGTTGGTTGCACACAAGATGAAAGGATTGGACATGAGGAGAAGAACCCGCTCAGTCAATCAAATGTAACAGTACAGGGTACTGTTACATTTATAGGCAAACCAAACCACTGAGGTATCTCAGCTGACGTCGCCATGAAAGTGACATCTAACAACCTAACAACCTGTAAACACTGTCCTTACAAACTACTGATGTCTAACAACTGATTGTAAATAAAATACAAAACATGAGGAAACAACTGCTTCACGTTCCACTGTTGTAGCCTAAGCACTGATGCTCAACAATAACATCAGTGCTTTCTTCAAAGGTGATCAGTCCTTGAATGAGCAGTGTTTGTGTCTTCAGCAGCACTTAAGAAACAGCAGTAGATAGAGCGAACAGAGTTTGTCTTCAGCAGTCTTTAGAATTACATCAGCTTTTGGATCATCAGTTGTTCTTTTGAGCAGTACTTAAGGTTCATCAGCTGATAGATAACCACTGTCAAGGGGAAAGCTAAGTGTAAACTACGGCTTATTGTGAATCCTTTGTTGTGACCTGGTTTTGGCTTTACATTATCTGTTCCTCTGGTAGGGATCAATCCCAACAATCTCCCCCTGGAACAGATAATGCCAAAACCCTTCATTATTCAGGACCTTTATTACTCATCAAGAGTGCCTTAGCTTGATCTTTGAATTCAGCTTCAAATTCCTGTGCACTCTGGTCATCCTCATCCCTACACAGTGTAAGTTCAAGGAGATCCTGCAAATCTTGAACACTAAGGCCTAGTGCTTCTTTCCTTGATATGTACTTCACTTCGCCATTGGCTCTGACCAGGGTCAATACGTGAGTCTTTTGATCAGACATCCACTTTAGTATTTTTAAGCCAAGTGGGTTTCTTGGGAGAGATTTATTTGAAGATGAGTTGAGGGATAATGGCCTTGTGAACACCTGCAGACTTTCAGTTATTCTTTTGAAAGTTTCTTCCATGACTTTGTTTGCTGCAGCTATGTCTTCTGCAGTTTCTTTTTCAATTTGCTCTTGTCTTTCAATATCTGACATGTCTGTTGAAGTGTTTGGTGATGCAGGTTTGTTTAATACCTTAAAAAGGCTTTGAAGCTTTGTTGAAGTTTCTTCTTTTAGACCCATGTTCGTGATGGTATCTTTGAAGTACTCTGCTTCTTTTTCTTTAACCTCTTCTTCAGTCAACTGTTCTCCTTCTTTTTGATTTGATGCATAAGTAGACCGGAACAGTGTTGTGATGTTTCCTATCTTCTGTTCAAGCTTCATCATTTGTTCTTTCTTCTTAGAAGTGCCTGAAACAGTTATCTTTCTTTTCTTCAGCCTTTCATAGGCTTCATCAGTCTGCTGTTTTGACCATTTTGATATGGCTTCAGCAGTATCCATTTTTGCATCCACCAGCTCCTTTTTCTTTCTTTTGTATTCAGCAGTGATGTCAACAATGAGCTTTTTGAATTTGTTCCAGTTAGGAGCATTTTTCTTCTTAGAAGGATCTTTTTTAATCTTCTCAATCCTTTCTACCTCATGCTTTAGAGCGACTATTGGCCATTCTTCAAACTGTTTTTCCTCAGCAGAATAGAATTTTTCTTTCATAATGTAGGCTAGATATTGTTTTCTCAATTCTTTGCGTTGTTCAACCTTTTCTTTGTCTAGTTCTTGTGCGAATTCTTCCATCTGCTTTACCTTTTTGAGGAAGAAATCCAGTCTTTTAGCAATGCCTTCTTCGCTTAGATGTTCCTTTTTACTTTCAAATTTAGCTCTTGCTTTGGCCTGCCTTGCCTTGATTTTGAGGTAATCATTCATATCCTATGGTGGCATGTAGCCTATGAGTGAGGAGAATCTCCTTTTTGAAGGATCTTCTTCTGTATAGAATTGCCTCATCTCATTTTTGATAGCTTCAAGTTCCAGTGGGTATTTTGCAGCATTAGGATCATGTGTACCCTCATTGGCAGTGATTGGCTTTCTTTTTTTGTTAAAAAGCTTTGGTTGTGATGTAGGAGAGGTGAAAGCAGTGATGGATGATTGACTAACAGCTGTTGAAACAACTTGTGTCTCAACTGCTGTTGTCATTACAACTACTGATGTATCAACAGATGTCTTCTGCTTTTGAGCAGGGGTTATTGTGGCAGTTGTTTGAGTGATGGTGAGTGGCTGACTAACAGCAGTTATTTCAACCGCTGCTGTCATTACAACAGATGTTGTAACATCTGTTGTCTTCTGCTTTTTCGCAGGAAGTGATGATGGTGATGTGATATTGATGGGAGCAGTGGTTTGTGATTGGCAAACAGTTGTTGAAACAACTGGTGTTTCAACCTCTGTTGGCCTTACAACTACTGATGTGTCAGTAGATGTCTTCTGTTTTATGACAGGAAACAGTGGCGGTGATATGATTGTAGATGATGATGGTGGTGGAACAGTAGTTGTGGTGGAATATGGTAGAGTGGTGTGTGTTGGAGGTGTGAGTGTTGATGAGGTGGCAGCTGTTTGGCTACTGACAGCAGTTTTTGTAACTACTGCTGTATCAGCTGTTTGGCTAACAGGTTTTGAGACCTGCTTTTCTTTTTCCTTTTCTTTTTCAGGCTCAACATGAAGGCCATGTTCTATTCCCATTCTATTCATTCTTCCCAACAGCTTGTTATTCTCCCCCTTTTTGGCATTATCTGAAGGGGGGTTTACAAGAAATGGTATGGAAGAAGGAACTTTGCCAGAAGAACTTTGAATGCTAGCCTTTATAGCCTTGATATCTGCTTGAGTGTCTTTAAATCTTGATTCAATCATGTTGGTCAGCATTTGTACTTGAATGGCATGCTTTTTGTCAGCCATAAGTTGCTGTGCTTCAAGCATGGGTTGAAAAATATTCCAAAGCTCTTTTTCAGCAAATGCATGTTGTGCAGGTGCTTGAGCAGGAACAGCAGTGGCTTGTGCTTTCTGAGCTTTTAAAATCTCTTGCACCATTTCCTTTATTTCAGCAACTGATTCTTCAAGTTTGTCAACTCTGCCCGTCAATTCCTGATATTTTGAATCATCACCTACTTTAGTAGGATCATCTGAATCCCCACTAGCAGTGGTTATATCAATGTGTGTCTTAGGAACAGAGTCCCAAAAATCATCCATTGATGCCCCTTGTTCTCGGTACTGGGGACTTCTTTCTTCAGCACTCGATAAACCTTTGATGGTACCAGTGGTCAGATCTAACTCACTGGTGGTTACCGAAGTTGCTATGGAAGAAATTGCCTTCAAGGGAGTCTTACTTATGTAACAACTGTCCAACTGAAGATCTGTTGATCCATCAGTTGTAGTTGCTGCTCCACTTGAACTACCACCAAGAGTTACTTGTAACTCAGGGGGTGTAACCTCCTCAATTGTTGCTGGGATAGCAGAAGTAGTAGCATCAGACCCAGTCACTTGTAGGAGTATACTCTCAGTGACAGGTGATAGAGAGGAACTGGTTTGTGTCTGAGCTATAGCAGCTGCATGCAACAAAGGTAACATGGATTGTGGCATTATTATTGGTGAGGGGATGGGAGTTGAAAGAGACATGTCCTTGGGATCAGGACTGAGGAAGATGGATCCGAGTGGATTCAGAGCTTCATATTGTGGTGTCCCTGTGCTTACAACCTGATCCTTTTGTGAGGATGCAGGAGGAGTTTTAGGCATGGGTTGAGATTTTTCTACCAACTGCTGTGAGGAAGTAGCAGCAGTGGTTTGTGGTGACTTTTGTGTTGTCACAGGCATTTCCTCTGGGATCTCATCTTCCAGAGTTGCCTTTGTTTTGGTTTTGGTGGGTTTTCTGGATGTTTTTCTTTTGGTCTTTTTGGTGATATCAGGTGTGGGTTTCAAAGCAGTGGTTGTGCTGCTCTGATCACCTGGAGCAGTGGGCTCAGCAGCTGATACCTGAGGAGCAGTTGTAACTACTAAAATCTGCTCAGGTACCCCTGCTTTTGTTTTTATTGGTGCCATCATCCTTGAAAATGTTTCTTTTGTTAAGCTTTTTATTTGACAATGAACACCTTGTTTTGGCAAATTTTCATTTTCCTTTACAAATTTTTGTTTAAAGTAATAACTCAAAAATCTTGGAAAAAGTAAAAATGCTTTACTTTCAACGTTTTTCACCATGTCATTGAAAATCTCCTGGGAGTAGTTGTAGTCCTTATTATTCAAAATAGCGTAGCGCTGGCATTGAATTTTTAATGGTATTTCGTTAAAAGATGTGGTTTTATTCGAAGCACACATCAGAAGTGTGTGAAATAAAAATCTTGGAGCAGAAGGAAAATAACCTTTTTGTAAGGTATCAACCTTCGATTGATCGACATATCCCCTTTTTATGAAGTCAGTTTTCATCTCGGCTTTATCAAAAGAGAGTTTACCTTCCTGATCGTTGAGATTAAAGACTTCGGAGATTGATTGTGGGGTTATTTGAACTGCTTTACCCTGTAATGAGGAGTTAATGGCTATGACTTTTCCGTCTTGTTTCTCAAGCGACGCCTTTTTCCAAAACTCTCTCTGGGTTTGCAAATAAATGGGAGCATCTGCCGTCAACAAAGTTTTGTACTTTGATGCAGACACTGTATCAATGATGGAGTCGAATGTGTGGTTGTCTTTGGGTTTTGTGAGTAAACCCAAATAATTGTGAGATTGTTTGAATGGTATATCGATGGATTCTTCGGCCGTTTGAGCGACCTCTTGTGAAGGTGGTGGTGATTCAGGTTTTGATTTTGATTTTGACTTTGATTTCGTCATTTTTGTGGAGAGAAACGAAGAACGTTTTTGAGGATTTTGAGAAGAATGGTTGGAAACTGCTTTGTGAAGAGAATTTTGGAATTCAATTCGACAGTGTAAAACCCTGTTTGGGGGTTTAGGGCAGGGTTTTATTTAGGAAAAATGATCGCTGATGTGGCAGCGGTTATTATGATCTGAAGGCTAAAAACTGACCACGTGTCAACACCTGATGAAAAGATGAAAAATGGAGGACAGTTGTTTTAGGAAACCACTGATGAAACAAGTATCAGTGGTTGCAACGGTCAAAATGAGGACAGTGGGTGATTTTTACTATCAGTGGATAGCATATCAGTGCTTACAATAAAAATGGAAGGACAGTTGTTGACTTTCAGCAGTGGACAGTAGTTAGACAGTAGATATTTGAACAAAGCAGTGGTTAAGGGTAAATGGTACAGATCTGAAGGACAGGTGTTTCAGCAACAGTTTTGAAGATTTTCCATTCAAGGTTTTGCCACATGTCAATTTTGAAAGACAGTGGTTTAGTACCCCAGATGATAAAAACTTTTTGCTAAGACAACTCATTTTCGTTTAATATTCAATTAAAACATGAGTACCCTAGTAATTTAAGCACCGTTTGCAATCAACCTTTTGATAAACATTTAGGAACAAACCTGAGTATGACATGATCTTAACATATGAACCATTTCCTTTTGACCCATTTATGAGGACAATAATACCACCAAAAATAAGGTATTACATCCTGTCAGGAGCTGAAACTATTGCCAACAAAAACAAGCAACAGTTCCAAGTATATCCTTAAAAAAATGATATATCCTGGTTATTCGTGAAAATCCTTTGAAAAAAAATGGTTGAAGAATTTTCTGAGAACAATATCAAAAAGGATCTGGTGAATTTTCAATAAAATGCATAATCATATCATTCTCAAATTTATGAAAATGGTCAGCGGTTTGACATCAGTGGTAAAATATTTTGACAATATTTTGACCACTGTTTGATACCATTTTCTTTGTCAGTTGATTGCAACATGAGGACACATGGACACATGAATTTTAAAGATCCTTTTGTAGATCTAATTTCTATGTGATGATTTTGAAAATTTGTCTAGTCCTTTGGTAAGTTCAATCACTGGGAACACTAATGTCACTTGAACTTTCTTGAACCAATGAGCACAAACAGTTGTTTAATTGACCATTATTACCCCAAGCTTTGACTCTTAAGTGTTTTAAGTTTATTCCCTTTTCTTCTGAAATCAAAAGTTTTGAGATAAACACACTTCAGAGTTTTTGTGAATGTTAGTCCAAAATCATTTTGCAGTAATGTTTTGAGAGACTTGGTCATGTTTTCACAAGGTTTTTTTTTTTTTTTTTTACCCAATCTCACATTACATATGATACGGACTATGTTGACCCCTGTTTTCTTAATGTATTTGAACATAGTTGATTTTGTCCTTTTTAGGAACTCAACCTGTTTTCAACACATAAGATCTGAATAACTAAAGTTTTAATTTCCCTCATTTTGTATTAACAAAACAACAATGTCTTTATGAACATAGGTTTTGTTAATCTGAGGTTTGTACTTTAGTTTTTAATGAAAACATCACAGATTACACATCAACAGTTTAAATCAATTTAGAAAATAAAAATAATCTCATGGTTTAACAGATATTGCTTTCAGATCTAAAAACCATGAGTGTCTTGTGCATGAATTTACTTGTTGTGTGAAATTTGTGTGTCATATGACATCTTGGTTGATTTACAGAGTTTTTGAACAACCATTTTGAACATGATTTAATCGATACTCTGTTTTTCAACAAAATACAACCAACCTTAGTATCAATGAATTTTGAGCCGAACTTTTATGTCAAATTGATTGTTAGATCGAATTTTGACTGTCCAGGCTCTGATACCAATTGTTAGGATCGGAGGCTCTCATAACTGTGTTTGTTTGTATGTCTTGAACAATTTGTGAATATGAAACAATATAAAGTGCAGCGGAAATGAATACAAACTTTGTAAACACAATCAAAGGAGAAAATAGTTTGATAAACAATTGCTTTTCACATAGTCAAAAGATTTACAAATCAAAGCAAAAGATTACAGATATGCTTACAAACTAAGCTCCCCCTCAGCCTGATGCCCCAAGGTTGGTTGCACACAAGATGAAAGGATTGGACATGAGGAGAAGAACCCGCTCAGTCAATCAAATGTAACAGTACAGGGTACTGTTACATTTATAGGCAAACCAAACCACTGAGGTATCTCAGCTGACGTCACCATGAAAGTGACATCTAACAACCTAACAACCTGTAAACACTGTCCTTACAAACTACTGATGTCTAACAACTGATTGTAAATAAAATACAAAACATGAGGAAACAACTGCTTCACGTTCCACTGTTGTAGCCTAAGCACTGATGCTCAACAATAACATCAGTGCTTTCTTCAAAGGTGATCAGTCCTTGAATGAGCAGTGTTTGTGTCTTCAGCAGCACTTAAGAAACAACAGTAGATAGAGCGAACAGAGTTTGTCTTCAGCAGTCTTTGGAATTACATCAGCTTTTGGATCATCAGTTGTTCTTTTGAGCAGTACTTAAGGTTCATCAGCTGATAGATAACCACTGTCAAGGGAAAAGCTAAGTGTAAACTACTGCTTATTGTGAATCCTTTGTTGTGACCTGGTTTTGGCTTTACATTATCTGTTCCTCTGGTAGGGTTCAATCCCAACAAAAACACCTCCCGTTAGTGGAGTTTTCGTATAACAACAGCTACCACACCAGTATCTAGGCCGCTCCTTTCGAGGCATTGTACGGGCGGAAGTGCCGATCACCTCTTTGTTGGGCAGAGGTTGGCGACAGTTAAATCACTGGCCTAGAACTTGTGGTAGATACAACCAAGAAGATTTCTTAGATACGACAACGAATGGCGGTAGCTCGTGACCGTCAGAAAAGCTATGCTGATAAGCGAAGGAAACCACTCGAGTTCCAGGTTGGGGATCGAGTACTACTCAAAGTCTCACCTTGGAAAGGTGTAGTTCGTTTTGGCAAACGAGGCAAACTCAATCCGCGTTATGTCGGACCATTCGAAATCATTGAGAAAATTGGCAAAGTCGCTTACAAGTTGAATCTACCTGAAGAACTCAGCGGAGTTCACAACGTATTCCATGTGTCGAATTTGAAGAAGTGTCTGTCAGATGAGACCCTCATAGTTCCTTTCAAGGAACTCACTATCGACGATCAGCTGCGATTCGTCGAGGAACCAGTAGAGATTACTGACCGAGATGTTAAGGTTCTCAAGCGTACCAGAATACCCCTTGTTCGAGTTCGTTGGAACTCCCATCGTGGCCCAGAGTATACCTGGGAATGAGAAGACCAAATGAAACTCAAGTTTCCCCAGCTATTTAAGAAAAGTGCAACCACTACTGAGGCTGAAGCTACTGCAGAATTTCAGGACGAAATTCCAAACCAACGGGGGGATGATGTGACACCCCAGGAAAACCACGCAACTTAACTAGCTTCCTCAGTAACCACGCGCTAAATTTCGGGACGAAATTTTCTTAACAGGGGAAGAATGTGACAACCCTCATAATTGCATGTATCCGTATGATTAATTAATGTTAATTAAAGTGCTTGATGACTGTGCTGAATTACTTAACTGCTTTCTGATTACTACGCCATACTTACATGTGCTTTTCAACATACTAGTCTTGTTCAGAAAATTGACTAAATGGTCCTGAATGTTTTCCTAAGTGTTAGGAATTAAAAGTGTTATAAAAAGTTACATAAAAGACACTATACGGAATAACTTAGCACTTTAACGAACCGGGATCTAACCGAACAACCGGACATTTCCTGGGACACCAAAATATTGCAAGAAATATTGTTTAATTATTTCTTGGCTAGTTATGATCCCCGTACACCATAACACTCACTAAATTCTCTAGTAACTAACTAAACTAAGCATACACTTGATTTTTAACTAGAATGTAATCATCTAGTTACAACTTACATCTAGACCCCTCCCCCCTAGCCTAGGCCGCCACCATCTCCACCATACCTCACACCATACTTGCAAGATTTATTTCTATATTTTATGGGATTCTTGCTTGATCTAGTAACCAAAATATAGAGATGTAAGATATTATAAGTATGGTCCATATCATTACCTCTCACTTCACTCAAGATCACACCATCACTCCCTCACTCTCCTCTCTCCCTCTCCATAGCTCGGCCGAAACACCCCCTTATCACCACCACCACTTTCGATTCTTGTTCATCAATTTCAAGCTTACTACAAGGTGCACAAAGGTGAATAACGAAGTGTGGAACTCACGGATCATCAAGAACCTTCTTCACAAGCTTTTAACCATTCATTTTTCCTCTTGATCTTCCCTAGCTTAAAAGCTAGTAGTAAGCTTCTTTGATCCTCATTTACTTCATGTTTATGGTGGTTAATAGTTATGTTAAGATGAAATCTCAAGAACACTAAAAGATCATAAACATAAGTCTTGAACATAAAGCTAACTTGATGATGAAATAAGATGAAATATTGATGAGATAAAGTTGTTTTGTTATGTTGTTGATTACTTGATGCTTGCTTGATGATTACTAGTAATATGATGTTGAACATCATGATTGAACTTGTTAAAATAAGATTAAAAACTTAAGTTAACAAGTTAGGAGGTGATTAGTGATTTACATAAAAGAATCACCTCCATGTTTCAATATAAACTTGGTAACAAGATCATTTCTTGAAAAATAAGTAAACAAAGTGAGTTGATGATCGTATGAATCCGAGGTCTACAAATGGCTTTTCTAAATAAACCAAGTTTAAAAGACGACTTTTGAAAGATCATGATTCTTACACTATTTTGGAAAGAAATAAGTATATGGATACTAGTGACACATGAAAATGTTGTAAATAAATATTTTTGCAAAATACATTCACAAGTTGTGAACATCTAAAAATCCCGAGAATGAGATTCCAACAAAAATAAACACACTTTGGAGGGTAACTAAACCCACTAAATGCCTTACCAAGTTACTACGCGTTTTTATGAAACATCAAGTTCATGTTGGTTTGTAAATGGAATAGTTTACTCTTAGTAAATTGTTGTTGATTGTTTGAATGATTTTCGGAAAAGAAAACGATATGCTTATTATCATGGACACCTCCATTTACAAAGGAAACTCTGGCGAAATTTTCTAAAAATTCCAACACTTAGAAATTATTTTCCCAACAAGTATGTTTTAACTTTGTTTTTCAAAATAAACTTCGCCATGAGTTTTGTTACAAAATACAAAGTATCGGAGGTTGATTTTTACAAGTAAAATGGATAAATATATATTTAGAATATATATTTTATACTAGAACACTTGTGTGGATATTTGTTTATTTTGTGAGATAGTTATATTATTTTAGGATAAAATAATATAACTTAACAAAATATCTTGACATTAGAATTGTGTGGTACGTGATAGAAGTAATAAGTAGATAAACCGTACGTAGGATACGTGTTATGCATGCACGAGAAACTGATTGTTATCTGTACCTTATTAGGATGTGCTTGATTCCTGTTTATTAGATTAACTAATCTAACCGAGCAAACCAAGGTGAGTTCACACTCTTAAGGCATGAGATTCCCGGTGGGTTGGGAATGGGATTGAATAACTAAGACGGAACTTGTACTTTCACCACTACTAGACTACTTACCTCCATCCTCGGATTGGGAAGGACGCCAGCGCTAAACCTACGTATTCACTACGTACCACCGTCCTCGGATTGGGAAGGACGCTAGCGCTAAACCTACGTATTCACTACGTACCACTGTCCTCGGATTGGAAAGGGCACCAGCGCTAAACCTACATATTCTTATACGTACCTCTGCCCTCGGATTGGGAAGGGCACCTACGCTAAACCTACGTATTCAATACGTACCTCTATCCTCGGATTGGGAAGGACACCTATATATACATCCAGTCTAGTGGTTTACAACATGGGGTAGCCCCCACCGTTTATGGTTTGGAAAATAAGGAAAGTTGATTTAACTTGTACTTGCAAACAAACTCATAGTTTATGAAAAACTACTTTATAACGAACACCTACTGTGAACTCGCTCAACTTTGTTGTTGACTTGTTGTTACATGTAGGGCTGTAAACGAACCGAACGAACACGAACAAGGCCTTGTTCGTGTTCGTTCGTTAAGGAAATATAGGTGTTCACGAACGGTTCATGAACACTTACCGAACGAGATTTTAGGTTCGTGTTCGTTCATTAAGGAAATGAGTGTGTTCGCGAACGGTTCACGAACACAAATAAATTTGGCGAACGCGATGAAGGATAAAGATAGATGGCCCAGAGAGTAGCACTTGAACTTGAATCCTTTATTGTGGAACGGAGATCAATCATATTCGCTGATGCAAAATAATGAGAAATGAAAGGGAAATGATGCATAAACAAGGTAAAAGTGAGTTTCCTAGTTTAATTGTTAGGGTATTAAAATAAATAAAAGTTTAATAATATAAAAAGTACAAATAAAATATAAGAAAGTACAAAGATCTTCAATTAAAACCCACACATACGAACATAAACGAACGCAAATCAATGAATGTTCACGAACACCTTACCGAACGTTCACGAACACAATTGAACGAATGAGACCTCTGTTCATGTTCGTTCATTTAACTAATCGAACGAAATTTCTTTTTCATGTTTGTTTGTTTATTAAACGAACGAACATAAACGAACTTCCCGCAGAACGGGTCACGAACTGTTCGCTGAACGTTCGGTTCGTTTACAGCCCTAGTTACATGCCTTGCAGGTCGTTAGATGCTTATGGGGCTTGCACGAGGAGGAGGTCGTTGTGGGATATGGACTGTCGAGTCCCATGTTAAACATTTAAACTTATGAACTTATTAAACTTATGTTTTGGTTTCACGTCTTATGCTTCCACTGTTTAATTTGAACTTGGTTAACTAGTTGTTTTGAACACCAATTATATTGTGGTTGGTTTTAATTACTTAATTACGTTGTTCAATATGATTGGTGGCTTGATCCTGGTCATGTCACGCCTCCAAGCGGTGATACTCCGCGTGTGGATTTTGGGGGTGTGACACTATCCCTCCCGTGTTTCAGCACGTAGCAAAAATGAAATGTATTGAATTGAACTTGTTTTGACACGTTAACTTTTTTTTTTAACAAAAAACGGAATTCCAGTTAGCACCAATAACCCAGCAGTTGCTGAAAGACCAAAGAAACTACAAAGTTTAACACACCAGAAATAAATAACAGCCTATGTTCTATACATCCATATAAAAAATACGCCATAATTCCCAATCAGTACCGGATGATTTTAGACCTGTGATTCAGCCACAAAAAGGAAATCTCTCTAACGTTTTCCACCGTCAAAAACCAACCCTCAATCCTTCCGAAAGCCCCAACACAGAACCCTATCTTAAACCAAAAGTCAATATCAAAGCTGCTTAAGGTTAGTCTACATTAGAAAATAACTACAACTATATACAGCAAACAACGAAAAACAAATCTTATATATATTTAACATAATCTTAGAGGAAGGGTAAGAAAACAAACCCGAATAGCTACACAACCAGCAAAAGACAAAAACAATGCCCGTGAACCAAGGTAAACGCACCTACAACCAGTTAAACAAAAATAATAAAATGGAATGTTCTATAATACTTATAACAAAAACAACAAAAGATAAAAGTTCAACTTAGGCATTTCATCAAACGGTTGACGAATGCAATTGTGTATGGTCACTTTATCATAGAAATTAACATCTAAATAAGTCAATAACATTTAGAAAACATTTTTGCCACCTTAAAACATTAAATTGTTACAATGGCATTTCGATTATTTCAAAAGGTTAATCCAAGAGCTAACAAAAGTAAAAGTTTATGATCCATATACGCACCAATGGCTTCTGCAACGAAGGGGTCTTAATCTCTAACAATCTTCAAGACAAACGTGATTTGACTTAATAATAAGAAGAACAATAACCTGGAAAATTGAAAAAAATAAGTGAAATGAGTACAATAACGGGAAATAAAAGTTACAAGTATTTAAATTAAAGGAAATATGTGTACAATAAGGTAGATGAAATAAACGCCGAAGTTATATTCTACAATCCTTTCGTTGCCCATAGATTAGAGTTTAAGAGGATTATAGTTTTTAATTGTAATTTTAGCTACCATAAATTTGTTTAGGTTCAATTATTTACCCCAATTACTTCCATAAATAAAACCAATCATGTCTTAACAGCACCAAAATGGACAACAATGACAACATGTGCTTCACGCTTTTCACTAACCATGTAAGAATACATGTCCTTAGCGTAATCATCCCAAAGAGTTAAATCGATCTGAACATCTCTACAATAGAATATAACAAAAAATTATAAGTTTAACAACATTTTGTAAATTTGAAAGCATAATATAGAAAAAAAATCAAACACAATTTATAAAATATATTACTCAAGATCTTAAAGCTTAAGATTAAGGCGTTTCCCTTTACTACCATCCTTTTTGTTAGTCTCCTCGATATTATAATAAACACCATCATAACCAATGAAATCTAACAAAAATATAAAATACATGTCAGCATATATAAGAACATAAAAAAAAACTATAAAATCCGCAAACAAATATTATGGTATATAAAGTTTGTAAATGTAAATAAAAACTAACATACCTACTGTCGTACCCTCTTTTATTTTCTGTGAAAGAACAACATTAAAATCAACAAAATTGAAAACATATTGCGGACCTTCCCATTTATTGCACTTTTCCACAAACGTATGATAGTAAAAAGATAGTTTCTGATTGTTAGGAACAATCTTGAAAGATGCAGTGTTTGCAGCAAGAGATGGTCGTTTTATGATAAGGCATTTATCAACATTAAGATGCCTCTCAAACTTTGAAAATAGCTTATGCAAGCAAGAAGCTTGAATCTTGGTACCCTGTCGGTAAATACAGAATAACATGAAAAGGATATGTTAAAATGCAATGAAAATCAGTATAATTAAAACAAAAAAGATTAAATCATTAATTTGCCATTTCATCCATTAGTATCATATCTATACGATACGTCTCTCTTTCATTACCTCTCATCTTCTTCCTCCACAAACTAACAATTTTAACCTTGATAGTGTAGTTTGTGCTAAGAGCATCGATATCGTTCAGCAAGGTGATATGACCTTCGTTTTCCATTGTAGCTACGAAGAAATCAAATAAATGAATAGACTGTTGCAAAAAAATTAGTTTGACTTAAAAAGAAAACAAATGATCTATTTATATCAAATTATAAAACTTAATATTTTTAGTAATATATTATGAATATTTCTAATCAAAATAAACCTCGTTTCTAAAATACAATAAATAAGGAAACGGTATAATTTATAATTAGATAAAACGAATTAACATAAATTCAAATTTGTAAAAACGGAAACTGTACATATTAATTATATAACTTCGGGTTCACTTTACGAATTTAAATATTATTTACAACTATTAACGAAAATTTTTAAATTTGTAACATATTTTCTATATATATATAGATATATTAGACATATAAAAAATATATAAAATATAAAATGAGGGAAAAATACGGCAATTTTAAATCGGAATCTACAAGAATATACATATAAAGATTACAATTACGTTAACCATGCAAGATATATTAAAATTATTAGTGTACAAAAATTAGATTCCATATTAGGTAAAATTGATTGTAAATTAGTAAAGAAATCAATTTTAGTATCATAATTTTATATCTATATATAAAACAAATTTAAAAAAATGTTTACCATATTTTTGGTAGCAATATTTTTTATTTTAATTATAATTGTCAACCTTTACTAAAATATAAAAAAATAGATTTTTCTAAATTTTTATGAATAATCAGTTTCCATAATTATCAGTTTGAAATTGCAAAGTAAGGACGAAATTTTGAAATAGCAACATACTAAGTGACAGTTGACTTTCTATAATTAAAATGAATATAAAATGGGTTATTTATGTTAAATCTTATATAAAAACCTTATAATGTAACATCTCAAAACTATAATGCAAGGTTTAAAAATGACAATCATAGTGTTATCTATCTATTCTATATGTAGTACTAAAGGTTCACAATACTATCTTATAATAATAACAACACTATACTCTCTGTGCAGAAAAAGAGAAAGATAAAAGAAGGAATGGGATCCGGATTATTTTAAATCATGTTAAATGCTTAATTGATTAACATAAAATTGTGTTTAATATACTTTTTTGAACAAATTAGTAACATCATTAGCACCAGTTAAGGATTTATATAATTTAAGAAATGACTACTTAACACATAGATTAAACTTTCAAGACATGACAAATAAGCGGTTAAAAGCACAGTTAAGAGATGCAAAAAATGTAATAACTTGAAATTCAAAACCATAACGAATGTCAAAAACCAACAAAACCATATAAAAAGTTAATATCTACCACATGAAAGGCAAAAAACATGCCCTAAATGTCATATAACTAATGACTACGCCTAACGTAAGGTACAACCAGTTCAACAATCAACACCTCCAACTGGTTAACGCGTATCGAAAATCTCCGTCGCTTTTTCTTTCACGTCTGGTACCGTTGGTAAATTGCTGTGGGGGATCCAGATGCATAAGCCTAACGGTGATATCTTTTAAACCTTCATCATGTCTAGCCATCCGTGATACAGGATCAGGAATTCTCTGTATTGTTGTAAAAGTAAAATTAATAATAAATATGAAACTAAAAGAACAATGTTTATTAAGTAACAAAAAATTGTAACACTTGTTTTTTAGCGGTTTGTAAAATGATATTAAAACTTACAAAATAATGTTCACCAGCCATACGAACAAAACGACGAACACCACCAGGTATTTGTTCATCAACTTCATTTTCAGCATCGATAGGTGCAACTTCAGCCTGCAAATTAAATATATAACATGTATTACATTAACATATATAAAATATATAATTAAGTACCAAAATGTAACTTACCTCATCGACATCTACATAAGGAAAATTCATTTCAACACCGTTTTTTCCAAAAAAATTTAAATGGAAAAAATTACCAAAAGCTTTTGTAAATAAAAAAAAACAACCAGCCTTCAACTGTAACTGACTGACAATTACGTCAATACCAACGGTAAAACCGACTTTACCGTCAGACGTTTCAATGGCAACGTTAAACGTTTTGTTGTCTATAATTACAGTAGAGATTACATCATTTGAGGAATAATCATAAAATTTTTGCAGGATACATTCAGGAATGACCTGTGGGAATGATAAAAAATGAAAAAAAAAATTAGTTTTAATATAAGTAAAGTAATACATCAACACATTACGAAAAATAAAAATAGAATTTATCTTACATAAAAATGAGATGATGGAGGGAGCAGATACGTCCAGAAAGAGCCACGACTAACCCCATCAACGAAATATGTTAATTTAAACGTAGTAGAATCTACAGGATTAAATACTACCAAACAGCCTTTGGTTAGTCGCAAATGTTCTACAACATTGGACCAACCATGGAAAAAGAATAACTTTCCTTTAGAAGCGCTTAAAGAAACATTAAATAATCGGCCATCTTCAGTGTGTATCATAACATTTGTAGGGCCTTTATCTACACCCTATAGTTTGCACGCAACGTCATCTGGAATGGACTAATAAAACAAACAAATGCAAAATGAATTATAATTATAGTGAAAATATATAAACAATACAATAATAATAAACTGTATTTAATAATAAGAAAAACAAAAGAACATAAATAACTTATGTAATAATTTATCATTTACCAGAATAACTTCTTCTGCTACATTCATTAGCCTACAGAACCAGGGTCCTCTGAAACTGATTTAAAAATTTCGATGTTAATAAAGTGTAACATATTAAGGTTAGTGTGAGAAAAAAAACAAAAACATGAAAAAAAACACAGATTCTACATATGAAATGTTACATAAACTAACAAAATGAACAAAAAATACCTTGATGAACTTTCAGCCATATGAAATACCTACAAAAACAGGTTACATAAACAAACCACATCAGATGAATTATTAAAAAAATATAAATAACAAAAAAAAAAAAAAAAAACAATGTGAACGACATGTTATAATAATAATCCATATATAACAAACCTCATCAAAAGTATCTTTTATTCAAAAATCTAGAACAAATGGAGGCAACCGATGATATAACCATTATGATACATCATAATAAAAAATCGTGTAACCAAATGATTTACACTGACAATTAACAAAATTTAAAACTCCTTAAAATATGCAATCCTATTATCCTATAATCAAATATAGATAAAGTGACCTCAAAAGTTGATAGATTACATAAACATGTGAAATAAAAACAAAATCATAAGAATTTCCATGACAATCAGAATCAGGGTTTGTATAACATAAACTTAACCAATAAATCAGACTGAAAAAATCATATAAACAGAATAATATAAAAAAATCGTAAAAAAACTATATTCAATAACAATCGGATTCAGGGTTTCCTATAAACATCATATTCTGCATCAAAATCGATTTTAGGGTTTTGCATAAACATCATATTCTATAACAAAACCATAATCTTAAAACCCCAAAATCAACATATTTTACAATGCCAATGGGATTTATGCTTTTGAATGATACTCACAAACTTATTAACAATCACAATCAAATAAAAGTTATTTTACATCAATTAAAATAAAACTTAAGAAAGATATTCATAACAATCGGATCTAGGGTTTCGTATAAACTTGATAGAATAAATAAACATTAGAAATAAAAAATATTCTGCATCAAAATCGGTTTTAGGGTTTTGCAGAAACAACATATTCGTTAACAAAACCATAATCTTAAAACCCAAAAATGAACATATTTTTCAATCCCAATGGGATTTAGGGTTAAATAAACATAAACATAGTTTAAACACATTAAATAAAAGGAAGAACACATGAATAATGATTAAAGAAGGAATTTAACAAAAACAACTTACAGATTTGTAGAGCGATATGTGAAATTCAGAAATCGATTCAAGAAAAAGTAGATGTAGATGAAGACAGTGAAGAATGTAAAACCATCTATATATGTAGATCCACTGAAGAAATTCATTGTTATATGGAAATCGATGGTATTCTTGGAAGAAGATTGGAGTGAAGTTGAAGAGTTGATTGGAACCATAACTGCAAAGGAAGTAAGTAAATTCTTTTAAAAATATAACGGCAACTTAATTATAGAAACAATGTCTAATTACAGAAACAGACTTATAATTTCAAATTCATAAATTAAGCTTAAAAACATTACTCTGTTTATAGAAAAAAAAAACATTTTTAAAAAGAAATTAAAGATATCTTTAAAGCAAAATTGAAAAAATAATAACTAAAAAATGAAATTATAATATTTTCAAAACACTGTTAATTTAATAAGAATAAGGCATAAGGCAGACTATATATATAAAAAAACAAACAATATCAATTAAATTCAGTTAAATATATTATTAATTAAAAAAACCATAACACATAAAACATTCAGAATATATTATTAATTAAAAAAAACTGAACAGAAAGCATAAAATTATATATGATAAACTTAAAAAAGATAAAAAAAAAGTATAAGATTTAACTAACCTCTGTTGCTTAACGAATGGTTGGATTCCGCTTGTTATGACGGAGTTAGGGATTCACATGAAAAAAAATCAAGAAAAATCAGTAACTGCCATAAATATGGTCGGATCTACAGAAATCAATAAAAATAAAAAACTTGATTTTGTTTGAAACAAAAATCAACAAAAACCTCTGATCAACAAAGAACAATAACTAAACCTCCATGTAAAGAGGCAAAGGCCAAATTAAGTAAACGTAGAATGTCATATGAATCTGTATTGAAATTTAAAACTTTTAAACAAAAAAGAAAACTAACCTCTTGAATTTCGAATTCGCATATCTATACAATGCAGACTGACATACTAACATAGCGATTTGAGACCGTATCAAGTAACATAAAAGGTGAACAACAAATAAGCTAAAGAAAACTCAAAAACTTACCATTAAAACTGAACCGACTCAGGATCAAGTTGTCGGAACCCTAGCCTTCATTGCTGGAGGCGGCGGCTAGGAAAACTGATAAATCATATAAGCTTGTTGCTCCTATGGGGTATTATCTACCACCGCCTGCCTCATTCAACAGAGATGAAATTTAATTTCCTGATGAAATCGAAGAAGATTCAAGACCATGGATGATTCAAATTTACAAATCGAAAAAACAAAAGACGAAAATCTTACCAGTTGGATCCTAAACGAATGTTTAAGATGAAATTGTATGAAATTGAATCCGCATTATATGAAATCAAACCCTAAACACATGGTATAATATGAAATCATACGAAATCGAACCCTAAATTATACGAAAATCCTAATTGAAACCCTAAAACTCACCTTGAACACCCTTAATCTCAAAGAAATATCTGTCAATTTCGAAAGAATGATGATTTAAAGATCCGATTGAAGGTTGTCGCCGATGGTACTGAGAGAGAGAGGCAGAGGATTCTTATTCGCCAGAGAGAGATTAGGGTTTTCGTGTAGATGAGGAATGATTAATGAGGAACGATTAATGAGAGAGAGTATAATTGAAGCGTACATGAGAAGCCTTGTTCAATCCTCAACTATGAGATGTGCCAAGTGGATGATGACATGGCTAATTAGTTGGCATCAACCATTGGGTGACATGTGTCTCCTAATGGCTTGCATTATTAGATATATAGATTGTTAACAATAAAACTGTAGAAAATGGTTTTCATGTAATAATCTTACCAAGATTTTGGAATTAAGAGAATCCAGATATTTATAAAAAGACATCTTCCAAGATATTATGTTTCTGGTTAAAAATCAAAGAAAAATGAGACAATGTATTTTATCAGATACTTCATTATTTATAAAGAATGTGATAACAAATGTGAACCAACAATGTTTAACATATCTATGTCATTCTAAAAACTGTAGAATCGAGTACCACTCTCAATAACGTTTTTTGGATGCAAGTCAATAATAAAAGATTTGTCATTTAATCATATTCTTTAATATCAAGTAAGAAAAACAACAAAATATACCTTATCGATTGCTTTCAAGAATACAAATGTAACACCATATCGAACAAAACTTCAAATCAGAAACATTATAAAAAATAAAAAAGCTTGTAAAATTAAATTGATATATCATCTAAAACATGCAATATATTGAAAACAGTCTTCATAACAGTTGTTAATCATGTGCATATGAAACTAATGTATATACAAATTTTAATAAATATTATTATACCTTGATCGAAGTTGTTGATGATGTCAAAAGTAAGAAGAATTCAAGTGGAGTGATTCAATATTTCAAATGGACATCGGTGATTAAAATTTGAAGCACTTTTTATGAGATCAGACAAACAATTTTGTAAAGGGGATTTGGAGAGTCGTTAAAAAGGTAAAGTATGTTTCTATCTGCCTCTATGTAAAAAGGTAAACCGCTATTGGGATAATAAATTACATTTTACCGCCATTGAGATAAGGAACTTACATTTTACCCCCTAATAATATAGCTTTCTTTTTCAAATAAGTCAAATCATTTTCAAATAATTCAAACCATTTTCAAAATACTTTGAAAGTCTTTTTCTTGAGTACTCAACAATCTTCTTCATTCAGATATTTGAAATTATGGCTACAGATAATAGAATTTCAAGTAAGTATGAACTGTTCTTTCAACCAAGTCAAAGTCAAGTCTGTGCTGAAGCAAGGAAAAAAAGGAAGCGTGTTTTGCAACAAAAGCGAAACAAGAGTGCTTTTCATCGCACATCGACATCCGATTCTGTTAAAAGGATTCCATTATTAAACACTCCAAGTGGTATGTCTTGTAGGTTTGTAAACAAAATTTTACAAGAAATATATATTTATATGTTATCTTTTGGGAATCCTTACACATGTTTCGTATTTTACAAGTTTCAACAACCAATGTTGAGAGAAGGAATGTGTATCATTTTCCTTCTTATGCTACTCCAAATATTAGCAGTAATTTGTTTCACTCATCTTCTGAAGTAAGAGGTATACTTACTGCAAATATTTTTTGGTAATTTCAAAAAATTGTCACAATACTTTCAAAGTTCTTTTCTCGAGTTGTCAACAATCTTTTCCATTCAAGTATTTTAAAATATGGATACAGATAACACAATTTCAAGTAAGTATGAAGTTGACCTTCAAGCAATTCAACGTCAAATGTGTGCTGAAGAAAGAGAAAAAAGGAAGTACGTTCTTCAACAAAAGAGAAACAACAGATGTTGTCATCCTGCATCAACATCTGATTCTGTTGAAAGGATTCCATTTTCAAATACTTCAAGTGGTATGTGTTATAGTTTTACAAACAAAATTTAAAAAGAAATATGTATGTATATGTTATGTTTTTGGAATCCTTACATATGTTGTATTTTACAAGTTTCAACCACCAATGTTGAGAGAAGGAATGTGTATCATCTTCCTGTTTATGCTACTCCAAATATTAGTAGTAATTTGTTTCACTCATCTACACAAGTAAAAGGTATACTTACTGTAGATATTTTTTGGTAATTTCAAATAATTTTCACAATACTTTCAAAGTTATTTTCTCGAGTTGTCAACAATCTTTTTCATTCAAGTATTTTAAAATATGGATACAGATAACACAATTTCAAGTAAGTATGAAGTTGACCTTCAAGCAATTCAACGTCAAATGTGTGCTGAAGAAAGAGAAAAAAAGGAAGTATGTTCTTCAACAAAAGAGAAACAACAGAGGTTGTCATCCTGCATCAACATCTGATTCTGTTGAAAGGATTCCATTTTCAAATACTTCAAGTGGTATGTATTATAGTTTTGCAAACAAATTTTAAAAGAAATATGTATGTATATGTTATGTTTTTGGAATCCTTACATATGTTCTATTTTACAAGGTTCAACCAACAATGTCGAAAGAAGGAATGTCCATCACACTCCTTTTGGAAGTACCAAGCAAATATCCAATTTTGTTGAGAGGACTCCGTTATCAGATATTACAAATTGTATGTTTTAAGTTTTATAAAACAAAAGATTTGTTTAATCTTAAGTTTTATGAATTGTTATATATATCTTATTTTACAAGCTTCAATATAGGTGGAATATCTAAAATTGAATTACAAATGAGTGATGAGATGTTACCAGATTCTGTGGTTAAGAAGATTCATGGAATTTCTAAAGGTATAAGATACGAATGTAAATTCCTGTTAACTTTTCAATATATAGAAAACTTTTGTTGACTTATAAATTTACTAAGTCTGTAGATTATATTGATCATGGAGATGCCATATTTGTGTGTTGTAAATGTGATGCAATGTTATGGGAAGATGAAATGCTTAGGGGAAATAAAAAACGTAACAAAACATCCTATTCTCTTTGTTGTTCAAATGGAGATGTTGAGCTACCACGACCGCCTATACCTCCTCCATTACTACGTCATTTATATAAAAGTCATACCTCACAGTCTCGTAATTTCATGGATAATATTCGAGCATATAACATGATGTTTTCCTTCACATCTCTTGGTGGGAAGGTTGACAAAAGTTATCAGGGAGGTAAAGGTCCTTATGTATTTAGACTACAAGGTCAGAATTATCATCGAATGGGTAGTCTACTTCCGGACGATGGGGAAGAACCTATATTCTCCCAGCTTTACATATATGATTCACAAAACGAAGTTGTAAATCGTCAAAAATCAGTATGGTAATTTCTTTATGATAAATGTGGCATTTAAGAATATATATTTTGCTTTTCCGTATATTGACATTCATTATTATTTGAAATGAATGTAAATTTTAACATATTATATTTATGGCAGTTCTCACATAGAATGCAAAACTACAAGAAACAACCAGCTTGATAGTACAACCATAGAGGGTCTTAAAGATATGTTGGATTCTTGCAATCCTCTTGTCCAATCCTTCAGAATGGTAAGAGATTGTTTTCAAGAAAATGAGTTTCAAGATGTAAGCTTGAAGCTTATTGGAACAAGAGATAAGGATGGAAGAGTTCACAATTTGCCAACAGCATCAGAAATTGCTGCTTTAATACATGGTGATTTTGATGGAGCATTTGACAAACGGGACATTGTTGTTAGAAAGAAGTCTGGTGGTCTTCAAAGAATTAATGAGCTTCATCCCTCTTACCTTGCTTTGCAATATCCACTTATTTTCCCATATGCTGAAGATGGTTATAGAGTTGGTATTAAACATAGAGGGATTGCGATTGATGATGAGGTACTTAGAACCAATCTTATAATTAGAGAATTCTTTTGTTACAAAATTCAAGATAGACAGAATCAGTTTTCATTGTTATTTAATGCCAAAAAACTATTTCAGCAGTTTTTGATTGATGGATACACGATGATAGAATCTGCCAGGTTGAATTATATAAGGACACAACAACCTAAACTTAGAGTGCAAAATCTTAAGAATTTGAATGCTACTGTTGAAAGTGGAGAGAATAATGCCTCAAGTTGTGGTAAACCTATATTTTTACCTTCATCATTTACTGGTGGTTCTAGATATATGATGCAAAAGTACTTGGATGCTGTGGCAATTTGCAAGTCTGTTGGATATCCCGATTTATTCATAACGGTGACTTGTAATCCAAACTGGCCTGAGATTTACAGGTGTTTGCACGATAAAGTTCTTAATGCTGAAGACAGACCGGATATTATCTCTAGAATATTCAAGTGTAAATTGGATCATCTTATAAAAGATTTCAAGAAACATAAATTCTTTGGTGATATACAAGCAGGTACCCTTTAGTTATATTTTTTACTTTGAACATCTAATTATATTTATTTAACAGCCCACTGTTCAAATATTTCAGTTATGTATACAGTGGAATTTCAGAAGCGTGGACTCCCACATGCTCACATATGTTTGTTCTTGGGTGCTGAAAGCAAATTTCCAAATGCATCTGATATTGATCGTGTTATTACTGCTGAGATACCAGATAATGAAAGAGATCTTGAATTATATGAGCTTGTCAAGCAATTTATGATTCATGGACCATGTGGTACAGACAACCCACTTTGTCCATGTATGGTTCAGTAAAAATGTTCTAAAAAGTTTCCCAAAAAATATGTAGATGAGACTTGTGTTGATTCTGAAGGATATCCTGTCTATCGTCGCCGTCAAACAAGTAATACGGTAGTAAAGAATGGTGTAACACTTGATAATAGATTTGTAGTTCCTTACAATACTCTCCTGCTCAGAAAGTATCAGTGCCACATTAACGTTGAATGGTGCAACCAGTCAGGTTCTATCAAATATTCGTTTAAATATATTAATAAGGGGCCTGATAGAGTGACTGCTTCTGTTTTTCAAGCCAATAGCACCAAGAATAATACGGAACAGAATGTAGCTGTAGATGAGATAAAAGCATACCTTGATTGTAGATATATCTCTGCTTGTGAAGCTGCTTAGAGAATATTCATGTATGATATACATTATAGATATCTAGCTGTTGAAGTATTACCTTTTCATTGTGAAGATGGTCAGAGTATTGTGTATAACGATCACGATAATTTGTGTGATATTGTTACTGATCCAACTGTGAAAATGATAATGTTTACAGAGTGTGTGAATTGTAATAAAGTCGATGAATTTGCCAGGACATTGAGGTATGTTCAGTTTCCGGGATATTATGTATGGAATGCTAAAAATCACAAATGGAATCGAAGAAAGCATCCGTATGGATCAATTGGGAGGGTACATTATGTCCCACCATCACTTGGTGATTGTTATTGTTTTGGTCAAAAATTACCGAAGCAATTAAGTGATTAAATTAGTTAAGTGAGGTAGTGTGCTAAAAAGTGTGTTGAAAATATGTTGGCTAAGTTGTTTAGAAAAAAACAGTTTTCAGGATACGGCTCTGGATATTGAGCTGTACCTACGATCAAAAAATGAGCAAAAAGTAAAGGGGGTGACACGAGATGTACGAGGAAAGCCCTTGATAAATCTAGATCGCTGGCACAAAACCTCGGGAGCTGACAATCGCAGCTGCCTTGTTCTTCTTATTGCTTTAAACGTCAGGATACAGTGCAGGATATTGATCAGATCGCTAAGTGTTACAATGCTTTTGTGTGAAAGTAAAAATTGCGAGAGAACAAGTGTGAGAGTGTAGTGAGTGTAGCTGTGATGTCCTATTCGATCTGATATACCCACCTATTTATAGTAACGAAATACAAACAAAAATTCCTATAAATATGGGATGCTCCGAATATTCCATTGTTAACGTTGTAGACCGAGTAATGCGGCTTCAACGTCTTTATTTGAACGACTTGGACCGAGTCTTCAGCGGAATGAGTCTTCGTGAACGTTGCAAGCTTCTAACCCGCGTACCTGCACATAATCCGTTAGTGATCTTGAGGATACCAGTCAGGATGTTACCAATATCCTGAATCAGCATCCCGGATGTGAACAGATATCATATAATCAAGATATAACCCAAGATATTTCTCAGGATATGGGCTCAGAATTTCACCCATAACAATTGTCCCCAAAAAATGTTACCGTTTAGTATCCTGGCACTAACGGTTATATTTTTTCCGAATACCAAGGTAATTAAGAGATTAGACCCATGATGTGACCATTTTGAAACTACTCAGCCTATATTTACTCATTGCACCCTGTATCTTCTCATCCTAATCTTTTTTTTAACCATTATCGAAAAGGAAAAGGTAAACATTCTCTCTCTAATCTTCATCTTCATTCTCCCTTTCCGGTCAAAAAATCAGGCGATCAAATGGCAAGACAGACGAGATCCAGTTCTGGTGACTCGGCTCCCACCTTTATCCAGCAGAATCTTCTCCAAGAACCGGAGAAAGAGATATGCTCTTTTGATAGTGCCCACTTGTCGGCCCTCAAATCCTCCGGTATCTTCCCGGAAGGGACGGTATTCCGGCCGTTTGACCAGGATATTCGGTCAGACATGGTTTCCGGCGAGTGGTTGTGTTTTAGTGCCTTTCCTTTCACCTTAGGATTACGGTTTCCTTTCCCAGATTTTATCACCGAGTTTTTCAAAATTACAAAAATCTCTTTTAGCTAAACAATGCCGATGCTCTGGCGAGTCCTGTCTGTTCTTGACCAGATCAAGAAGAACCACATTCCCGAGCTTTCTGTTCATGACCTCCCCCTAGCTTACCGGCTTAGATGCCACGGATCCTTTAGATTCTTATTTTATTCCACCTCCGGCGATCCGCTGATACTTCGTGCCACCAGGAACGAGGAGAAATGGCAATCTAAGTTCTTCTTTGTAAAAAGAAACTCAATCCCTGGTGGAACGGAATATCTGGTGAAGTGGTTGAAAAAGGGTAGGATTTAGGGTTTAAGGATGATCCTGCCTCTTATCCTGTTCCATATCCTGAACTGATCAACCTTCTTTTTATTGTTTTGTACACAGCTGATTTTAGGAAGCTTGCACATCCCCTTGCTGATTCACAGAAAAGGATCGACGCTATTAGACTCCTTCCAGAGGCTGAAAGAAGTTTCAATCCGTCTCCACCATCTCCAAGCCCTCTTTCTAGTGCAAACATCCTGTACATATATGTTTTTATTTGATATACTTAGGAGAAATTTTACTCCCTGTATGCAGACTCCAGCAAGGTTCCGGTCTACCTAGATCTTGATGAACTCGACAGCTACCCTACTCCAGTCACGGTCAAGTAAGAGACCCCCGCTGCCACTAGCTCCAAGCCGCTCCTGGCTCCCAAAGCTAATCCAAGGATCCGAGCTTCCACCGCAAAGAAGAGGAAGAACTCCGAAGTTAGTGCTCCAGGCTCCGAAGGATTCTCTTATGATGTGCTCAGCTTCACTGATTCCTTGGAACCAATGACATCCTTCCTCAACAAGGTAATATTCTGCTACATATCCTGCACATATATCCTGATCGGATATCCTGACAGGATATCCTGGTTAATATATTCTGACTCATACCTGAATTTGATGTACAGGGCCTCCAGCATTTGCTCCACCTTTACAACGATGCCTGTGGTACTGCTGCACTCTATGAAGCCAGGATTAAACAGCTTGAAACCACCGTTGCTGACCAAGGTGCCATTGCTGAAGTGAAGACCCGACATGGACAAGCTGAAGAAAGTGACCTAGGATGCTGAAATCAAGTTGGCCACTGTCTAAATGGAACATGAACAGGCCATGGTTGCTTTCCAGGAAGGAGTCAAAGCATCTTCCATTGTCTCCCTGCTACAAGCTCGTATTAAGATGGCCTATGAGGCCAAGGGAACAGGCCTTGAGTGCCCATCCTGGCCGGTCGAATCCTGGGTGGCAAAGCTGAAGGAGCTTAGAGGCAAGGCTGTGCCCCTTCCTGCTGAAGCTGGTGAATCCTCTAAGTCGGCAGAGGTGGCAGACAAGGCTGGAGACAAGAAGGATGCTGGAGCGGATGCTGGGATGGATGCTGGTGAGGATGCTGCTCAGGATGCTGAAGCTGAGAAGGCAGAGAAGGTTGGAGAAGATGTCACTGTGTGAGGGCATTCAGGTGGGCGATGATGGATATATGTGCCAAGGCCGGAGCCCACCTTTTTTAATTTTGATCGTTGGCTTGTAATCCCAAACAATTTACTTTTCCTGCATTTTAGTTTTCTGCACTTAAACAATATGATGGCCATGGGTGGAGGGATCCTGAGTTTCAGGACGAAGCCTTTGGCCATCACCGTTAGTATGTTTTGCTTTTGAACAATATAATGGTTGGAGGTGGATGGGTCTCGGTTTTGAGACAAAACCTTCAACCGTTAAGTAGATATGGTAAAGAACTATCCATGCTCTTGGTGGATGGACCTTGGTTTAAGGTGAAACCAAGAGCACATCTTTTGTTATGTTAATAACATAACTTTCCTTTAGCTTTATTTTTGTTGTTATATCCTTACTAAATGAATTTTGCTTATGAAAACAGTTTTTGGTTGATCATATTTGGGAACCCATTGTAAGTGTATCCTGAAAGATATCCTGCCCAAGATACAATCTATAAATTATCCAAATAAAAAGGAGAGATCATACCAGAGATTCTTAAAGAATCAATTTCAATCTTCCACCATAGGAATGTCCCCAGTGCACACTTACAAACTTGGATCCATCCTTTGAATTGTATAATGTATGTCCCCTGTGTTCGACATAGAAATGCAAATGTATTCATACTTTGGCTTGAATAAATTCCGAACACCCCGAGGTAAAACCCTTGATATCCTGAAATGAATCCTTAGCATACTGGGGTAAACCCTTAACATCCTGGGGATAAACCCTTAATATCCTGGGGATAAACCCTGATATCCTGGGGATAAACCTGAGTTTCATGCGCTGCAGGCGAGAGTGTTTAAACTCCAAATCTTAGAAAGGTGAAAACCTTTAAACCTTAGAGAGTATGAAAATACCCTTTCGTGAGAGAGGGTGATCAATCCTCATATACCTTTGGGATCCAGGATATAGCCAACAGTAACGAAATTGTCAGCCACTTTTACATGAACTGGTCCCGCTACCTTGAACTATACCTAGATAACTTGCGCTCCAGGCGAGGTGTTTAAACCCAATTCGAGAGAAAGGTGAATACCTTTAAACCTTTGAAGGGATCAGGATCCCTTAAACGTGAGAGAGGGGGCCAATCCTCTAATCTTTCGAGTTATCCCGAGTGCATATCCTGGAGCTATATCCTGGAACATATGCTGCAAAACAATTGTAAACTAAGGTGGGTGTTAGCTTGGCTAACACCCCTCCGATCCTTAAGTCCGTATTGGGTTCAAGATAATAAACAAATATATTTAAAAGAGATAGAATACATACCATTCTGAGATAGAAATTAAATTCTATTCTTACTTGAAATAGAGCTTTAAGTGTATTGTATTCCAGGATCTTGGTAGCATATCCCCCTCCATATTTCTGAGTCTGTATGCTCCTTTCCCTGATTCTGACTCAACTTCATATGGTCCTTCCCATTTTGGAGCTAGCTTCCCGTCGGCAGGATTAGTGGTATTTGAAAAGCTTTTCTTAGCACCCAATCACCAACTCGAAATCTTCTAGTCCTTATATTCTTGTTATATGCTCTGGATATTCTTTGTTGATATGCTGCCATCCTTAGCCTTGCCACATCTCTTTTTTCATCTATAGTGTCCAAATCTTGACATAAGGCTTCAGGATTCTGTTCAGGATCCTGTAGGATAGATCTTGCAGTAGGTATCGCCATTTCCGTTGGAATCACTGCTTCTGCTCCAAATACCAAGGAAAATGGGGTTTGGCCAGTTGCATTCTTTACCATTGTTCTATCAGCCCACAAAACAAAGGGTAGTTCTTCTGCCCATCTTCCTTTCTTGGCTCCAAGTCTCTTCTTCAAGTTGTTGACAATTATCTTGTTTGAAGATTCGGCTTGTCCATTTGCTTGGGGATGCACCGGAGTGGATGTGATCATTTTGATTCCCCAACTTTTACAAAAATCAGTAGTTCTTTTGCTTATGAACTGGGATCCATTATCACAAATGATTTCCACTGGTACTCCAAACCTGGTCAGGATATTCCTCTTTATGAAGGATACTACTTCTTGGTCCCTAACTTGAACAAATGTTTCAGCCTCAACCCATTTGGAGAAATAATCAGTCATCGCCAGCATGAAGACTTTTCCTCCCGGAGCTTTTGGTAATTTCCCCACTATGTCCATCCCCCATTTCATGAATGGCCAAGGGGAAGCTATAGGATATAGTGGCTTAGCTGGTTGATGTAGTATGTTACTATGCCTTTGACATGCATCACACCTTCGAGCATATTCTGTAGCATCTTTCCTCATTGTTGGCCAATAATATCTTGTCCTTAATATTTTCGAGAACAATGACCTGCCCCCAGTGTGGTTACCACAATCCCCTTCATGTATATCCTGAAGTACTTCTTTGGCTTCAGGATCTTCCAAGCACCTCAAATACGGTCCTGCAAGAGATTTCTTGTATAAAACATTATTTATAATAGTGAATCATGATACCTTCATCCTAAATGCCTTAGGATTTTCATCTCTAGGGATGTGTCCTTCCTTGAGATATTTGATGATTGGAGTCATCCAAGATTTAGGATCCTCCTCAGGATACTCCGCTCCAGGATCCTGAATACCCACTATTTCTTTATCTTGAGGATTCGTTGCAGGATACAAGATATGTAATATTGGTATTTGGGTCCCTTCTGGTATCCTGACCGATGATCCCAGATTTGCTAAGGCATCTGCTTCAGCATTATCCTCTCTTGGTACCTGTTCAAGTGTAAAAACATCGAAATATCCTGCTAATTTTTTGAGAATATCGAGGTATTCGATTAATTTCTCACCCTTAACTGCATAGGATCCATTAAAATGGTTAGTAATTAACAAGGAGTCAACATATACTCGTAAATTCTTGATATTCATATTCTTAGCCAACTCTAATCCTGCAATTAAACCCTCATACTCTGCTTCAATATTAGTAGTAGGGAATTCACACCTAATAGCCTGGGGTAAGATGTCCCCTTGTGGCGATTTTAGTAGTATTCCCAATCCTACTCCTCTAACATTAGATGCTCCATCGGTATATAATATCCAGGATCCTGAAGATTCTCCTAATTGTTGGACCTCTAGGTCTACCTCATCCTGAATGTCACTACTGAAATCAGCCACAAAGTCGGCTAGGGCCTGTGATTTTATGGCATTTCTAGGTTCATACACTAAGTCATAAGCACTTAACTTTACTGACCACTTGGCCATCCTACCTGACATCTCGGGTTTCCTAAGCACATTTTTGACAGGATAATTGGTTTTAACATGAATCCTATGTGTCTCAAAGTAATGCCTAAGCTTCGTTGATGCCATAACTAGTGCTAGTATCAATTTTTCTAAATGGGAATATCTAGTTTCTGCTTCTAACAAACTTTTACTAACATAATAAACAGGATATTGCTGACCTTCATGATCCTTTATAAGGACGGCACTTACAGCATTCCCTGATACTGCGAGGTATAGGGATAGTGGTTCACCATTCTCAGGCTTCATTAGTAGAGGTGCAGTTGAAAGATACTGCTTCAAATCCTGCAGGGCTGCTTCATGCTTCTCACCCCATTCAAACTTCTTGTTCTTCTTCAAGATATCATAAAATTCTTTGCATTTCTCGGAGGATCTTGAGATAAATCTGTTCAATGCTGCAACTCGCCCCGTTAACCATTGAACATCCTTCATATTCGAAGGTGATTTGATATCCAAGATGGCTTTAATCTGCTCCTGGCTCGCCTCTATTCCTCTCTTGGTCACCATATATCCTAGAAACTTTCCTGCCCCCACTCCGAAATGACATTTAGCAGGATTTAGCTTCATGTTATATTGATCCAGGATATCAAATGCTCCCTTAATATCCTGGAGGTGATCCTCAGCTTTTCTTGATTTTACCACCATATCGTCGATGTATACCTCCATGGTGTCCCCCAACTTGTCTTTGAACATCATGTATACCAATCTCTGGTATGTTGCACCTGCATTTTTCAAACCGAAAGGCATAACAGTATAACAATAAATACCTGTTGGTGTCATGAAGGCAGTATCCTCCTGGTCAGAAGGCTCCATTTGAATCTGCTGAAATCCTGAGGATGCATCCATGAAGGTTAACATTTCGTGCCCGGCAGTAGCATCCACCATTGCATCAATGTGAGGAAGAGGAAATGGGTCTTTGGGGCAAGCCTTGTTCAAGTCTGTGTAGTCTACACAGACTCTACATTTCCCATTTTTCTTCTGTAGCACGACTACGTTTGCTAGCCATCTTGGAAACTTGACTTCTCTGATCATTCTGGATTTCAACAATCTTTCAACTTCCTCTTGGATAATCGTATTCCGCTCAGGAGCAAATTTCCTTCTTTTCTGCTGAACAGGCTTGAACGACCTGTCAATTCCAAGTTTATGAGTGATAATGTCTTTGGATATACCTGTCATATCCTCATGTTTCCGTGCAAATGTTGACATCCTGCACTTCAAAAAGTTAGTTAACTGTTCTTCAATATCCTGAGGGATATTGGTTCCCACGAGCACCGAGATATCAGGATTATCCTGATCCGGGATAATTTCTTCACATCCTGCTCCGAATCCTCCACGATATCCTGGGCCCGCATCTTTAATTGCTATGCTGTACTAGGCTTGGTTGAGGATTTCATCGAGGATGAGTAGCATTCTTTTGCCTCCTGCTAATCACTATCAACCTTGACAACTCCCCAAGGGGTAGGGATCTTGATGCATTGGTGATATGTTGATGGCACAGCATTCATATCGTGAATCCACGGTTTTCCCAGTATGATGTTATAGCAGGATAGAGAATCCATCACACAGAAACGTTGTATCGAGTTGACCCCTTCAACATATACTGGTAACTTTATCTCTCCCACTGTGTTCCTAGCCTCTCCACTGAACCCAACAAGCACGTGGACTTCGAAGTGATATCCATTGGAGATACATTCATTCTCTTCAGAGTCTCTAGTTGGATTATGTTGACGGAGCTACCATTATCTACCAATATCCTGCGTACAAAATGGTTAGCCACATATAATGTTATTACCAGAGCATCATGATGAGGATCATGGACAGTATCCCTGTCATCACCATCAAATGTGATCACTTTGTCAGTTGTGAGGGTAGTCATCCTGACAGGTTTGTCTCCCCTTTCGGCCTTAGCTTCTTTTGCGTGTCTCTTCGCCGCCGAATACGAAGTCCCACAAATGTTGGATCCTCCCGAAATAAAGTTGATTATCTTGGCATCTGCGGGAGGTGATGCTGCTCGCTCAGGATCCTTCTCAGTATCCTGACCCTTATTCTTTTTTCTTCCTAAGAGATCCTTCAGATATCCCTTGCTTAGAAGATAGCTTATTTCTTTTCTTAGAGCAATGCAATCCTCAGTTACATGTCCGAAATCTTCGTGGAAGGCACACCATTTGGACTTATCCTTCCAATCAACTTTTTGTTGATTCTTTCGAGGCCACCTAGCCTTGTCTCCTAAACCCTGCATGGCATACATCAATTCAGGAATGTTAACAGAAAAGCAATATTCAGATAATTCAGGATATTCTTCAGGATCCTTGTCTTCGATAGCATTCACTTTCTTGTTTTCATTTCTACCATATGGCTTAGAGCGATATGGCTTAAATGAGGATTCTGACTTCCTATTAGTTGACTCATAGGTGTTGGATGAGTTCATCCTTTCTTGCATCTTTCTGTCATCCTCCAGTTGAATATATCTTAGGGCCTTGTTTCGAGCTTCATCCAAGTTCCTGCATGGGTTCATTACAAGGTCTTGGTAAAATTGAGAATCTTTTTGCAGTCCCATCTTGAAAGCTTGCACAGCTGTTGCAACATCAAGATGCGGAATGTCTAAGGATTCCCGACTGAACTTGTTCACATAATCTCTTAAGGATTCCTGTGGTCCTTGGGTTATCCTGTAGAGATCACTTGTTAGTTTTTCAAAACTTCGACTACAAGAAAATTGACTATTAAATAAATTCACTAGGTGAGCAAATGATGTAATCGAATGAGGAGGAACATTCAAGAGCCATTTCAAGGCTGATCCTGTTAAGGTAGAACCAAAACCCTTGCACAAGCATGCTTCCTTGAGCTCCGGAGGGATAGGGTTAATCTCCATTCTTTCCCTATACTGGGCAATATGCTCTTCAGGATCCGTAGTTCCATCATAAAGCTTCATGTTGGGGGTTTGAAATCTCTTTGGGATCTCAGCATCACAGATAGGATATGCAAAGCGAGATATCCTATGGCTGTCTTGGGACACTTTCGGGATTGGTTGGACTACTCCAGGTACACTGGATATCATGTCCTTCAACATCTGAAGCTCCCTAGTAAATGCTGA
>JARYGA010021075.1:0-26205 GCA_030545235.1 Helianthus tuberosus
CCGAGTCTCCCAAGAGTACTCGTTTTGTTTCCCAGGGTACAACAGCCGGAGCAGTAGTACTGCCGGAGTTCGCCTACAACCCGATGTCTACCTTGAAAGCTTGCTGGAAAAGGATCAGAACTATGGAGAGAAAGTATTAGATGCTGTTGTGTAGCTGGTGATCTCTTCTGCTGGGTATGGAGCTGTATTTATACAGCTCCTAAGTCGAAACAGTCAAAACGAATTAAAGAGGGGTTTAAATTGCATTAAACGTCTTCAATGCAATTTAATACGTCATTTAATTCTCAGTCAAAGCCAGTTAACTCGTCAGTTACGAAGCTGGACTGAAACTGCTCTATTATTCAATGCTGAAAGCTTTCTGCGCGAGCGCGCGCCCAGGTGTGCACGCATGCGCCACGTCACCTGTGAGCCTATACGAGTGCAAAGTGCGCCATCAAAGCGCCACATTGCGCCTCATCGCCCACGCCACGCAGCGCGCGAGCGTGTGCGAGTGCGAGTTAGGGTGCTCCGCACCCTTCGCGAGGACACTAGTGTGTGCTTCCATGAAACAATAAGGATGGAGAGTTCCCACTTAAATACCCCTTTAAGTTCCATCTCTCATCCGATGTGGGACAAGGTGCTACTTTCCCTTTTGTTTCAGCATTGAATGTTCCAAACACCCAACTTTGAGCATCGATATCTTATTCATCTTAGCTCGGTTTTGGACGTGGTTTAATTCGTTGTGAAGCTCTTCCAACATAGAACACAAACCCACAAATAAATATATAAAAACCGCTCATTTTATTATATTTATTTCTAGTCCAAAATAGGAAAAAATCATTTTCCTATATTTGTGAAAAATGCTATTTTCACCTATTTTTCCAACATTTTAACCTCTGATTTAACATGTCTCAACCTTGTTTTTAAGCCCAACTAACCATTCAATAGATTTTGAGCATTGGGACATAGGTTTGAGATGAGATAACTCAAGTTTAATCAAGTTTAACAAAGATTGAATCAAAAACAGAAAGATCAGTCAACTTTGAAGCATTTTTGGTGACATTCCAGACATTGGTTCTCCATGGAAAACCTGTGGAAATGTTCCTAAGGTCAATCCAAGTAAGTAGGAAAAAGAATCAAGGCAAAAGGTTAAGAAATGAGTGAGTTATGCTCACTTTTGTAAGCTGTGATGAATCTGCTCGAACTCCTGAATTCAGCAACGATTTTGAGAGTTTGAGAGTGAATGGAGAGTGTTTAGAAAGTGGAAAATGCTTGGAGGAGGCTTGGGTTTTATAAGGGATGATGGTGGTTAGTGTTTGAATGGGATTAAATGAAATTAGTTGGGAAGGTGGAGCCAAAATCAGCCAATGGTTGGCTGCAAAAGAAATGGTTGCGGATTAATGATCTGGCCGTAACTTGGCCTTATTCAGCTGATTATATTCTATTTTTTTATGTTGACCATTACTTCCCTAATGTGTTATAAAGCATTGTTTAATAAGCATAATTAGTGTGATAAAGAAAGTGGTCCAATGGCTGATTAGAAAATCTTGGCTGTGGAGCAGCCTTTGGCGCACAAGCCTTCACGTTTAATAATTTTTTTTTGTCAAAAGGTTCCAAATGCTTTATTAATATGTGGTTTCAAACAAATCTTTGTAGTGTAAAACTGGTATGAGGCCCCGTTTTAAACTTGGAGATCACAAGTTCGATTCCCACATTGCTTTTTTAATGGATTGATTTTGCCACCCCTACTTGTTGGAATAAGCTATAAAAAATCTCTATGTTAGATATTAATTAAATTAAAGGTTCGGTGAAACTCAAACTTGAAATCACACTTTGGGCATCATTTTCGAGTTTCAGCCTAAAGCCGTTGGTGGCAATAGTGTTCGGCGACTGCTCACTCCTTCTCCGGCGACTGTTGGTGGCAATAGTGTTCGGCGACTGCTCACTCCTTCTCCGGCGACTGCTCAGGCCCTGTATAACAGCCTGTATTTGATCCAGCGGACGCACGTCCTACCGATCATAACGAGATTGTTAGCAGAACTGTGAGCCCGTTCGGTACGGTGGGTTTTTTCGCTTTCTTTTTCCCCGGTGTTCATTAACTTCCCGCTTTTTCCCCGGTGTTCTTCGAGTTCCCGTTTTCCTTCCCCGACGTTTCGTCTGCTCCGTCTCCGGCGTGTTGCTCAGTCATTGTATAACAGCCGGTGATTGATCTATAGGATTCTCGTCCTGCTGATCATAACGAGTCTGTTAGCAGAGTCTTGGGCCCGTTTGGAAATTGAGTATGGCGTGGGAAGGTGAGGTGGATGGTGATACCCCTTGGTCGGAAGTCCAATATCAAAAGAACAGGAAAAGTAGAGGCAATGGTGTGGAGATTACCTTTCTGGTGCAGAATTTGCCTGACCGAACTTCAAAAATGCTGCTATGGCGTGCGTTCCAACCCCATGGCTTTGTCTCAGACGCATATGTGGCTCGTAAGAAAGATAAGAGAGGGAATAGTTTCGGCTTCATCCGTTATGTGGGAGTAGAAAACATGGATGCTACTTTGGCGGCTATGAATAAAGTGAAAATACTCGAAGCAAAAGTATCGGTTGCCCTGGCAAAATATGATAAAAATCATAAAAAGTTTATCTATACGTCCAAGATTGTTGGTGAGAAAACATGGAAGCCTAAAGATCCGATTCATGCGAATCAGCAGAACCAGCAAATTCACAAGGGTGCTTCTTCCGGAGGAGCTACGGTAAGGGAAGGGCTTTCGTATGCTGACCTATTTCAAAAGGAAAACCACGTTAATAATCTGGGCTCTAAGACGATTACAATTAATAACAAAGGCTCTAAGTATCCGCTGCATTGCATGGGACGCTCAATACATGTAATAGCCAAAGACATTAGCACTCTCAATAGTCTGAACCAAATTTTAAGCAATGGTGGATTGGAAAATTATGGTCTGTCATATGTTGGAGGACTTAGTGTACTTCTCACACTCGGAGACCCCGGAATAGTTAGAGACATTATGAGCAACCATGAAGATTGTTTGTCGAATATCTTCAGCCGTTTCCATGTGTGGAATGGTGAGGATCTCTCTATGGATCGGGTCGCGGCTCTCCGGATTACCGGTGTTCCGGTCCATCTTAGAGACAATGTGTTATTCAACCAGATAGGGAGCCTTTTTGGAAAAGGTTATACAGGAATCATCTTTTTCTTGGGAAGAATCTGACAACGAAGATAGTTCTGTAATGGTCTTGGTTCCCCTCGGTAGAAGAATTGAGGAGACTGTGGTCCTAAACTGGAGAGAAAGGAGATTTGTTATCTGGGTCACCGAAGACGTGGGGGCTTGGAAACCAGAATTGGACGGAGAAAAATCAATGAATGACTATGGGTGGAAAGCCGATGACGGCGAGTAGGTGAATATGGGGGACGACGTGGAAGAAGGGGAAATCAGGCAAGATGAGTCGCCGGACGGTGGCCGGAGACCACACGGAACTGAAGAGTCAATGGAAGGTGAAAAGTCATCCAATGGTGATCAGGCTAATGATATTAATTCTTTGCATGGGGACAAGGAGCAGCCAACACATAGTCCCAGGTGTGTTTTCCAAGAGGGCAACGTACATGGGGAAGGTGTGGAGTATGTTGGGAGTCCTAGGAATAATGATGCTCTTTTTAATGATTTGGCGGCTGACCCTGGGTCCCAGAATAATAATAAATCGAATTGGACTAAGGAGCAAAGTGGGCCTAGTAACACCCCTGGGCTCAAGAATAAAATACAACTTGGGAAAAGGGACCGTAATGTGAGGAGCCCACCTTCTGTGGGCTCAATCCAAGGCAACGTCACCAGGCCCAGACATCGGAATGATGATGCCCCAGAAGATTCCATTGACTATAACCGGCCTGGAGAAAACAGTGACACACCTATCCTGGTGTCCTGTAATTCGGGTAATGAGCAATCGCTTCCTACCAGGCTGTCACCGCAAATCCACCATTCCCCCGCCACTCCGCCTATGACTAACGATCGAAGCGACGAAGAGATTGGGGCCACAATCAGCATTGGTCAGCAAGTGGGTATGCAATTGAATGGGTTCGAGGAAGAGCTGAGGGAAATCATAAATGGTGAAGGTGCACAAATCGGTTTACAATGAATATTCTATCTATAAATCTCAGGGGTGTCCGGGATGCCTGGAAAGTAGACTGGATTCGGGGTATAAAGACTAGTCAAGGTGTGCACTTTCTGTGTGTATATGAAACAAAGATCAGTAATTCGGATGGGTTCCTCTTCAATCAGATGTGGGGCAAATCAGCATTTCAGTTGGCCTCAGTTGATTCGCATGGGAGGTCGGGTGGATTGGTTTCGTTGTGGAATCCTACCGTCTTCTCAGAAGTAGAAATTATAAAACACAGGTATTTTCTCTGTGTGTGGTATTCTCATTCCCTCGGGTATTAGATTGAATTTGGTCAATGTGTACGCTCCAAATGATGCGTCGTGGAGGAAAGCATTGTGGTCGGAACTGGTGCCTCTTAGAAATTCACGTCAGGGGTTGTGGGTTTTTTTGGGGGATTTTAATGATGTCCGAAAACCAGAGGAACGTTTAAACTCGGAATTTGTGACAGCAAATGCGGAAGCTTTTAACGACTTTATTCTTTCGGCTGCACTTCACCAATATGACATGGGAGGAGCAAAATACACGTATATTTCAGATAGAGGTGACAAACTGAGCAAACTAGACCGATTTCTAGTATGCATTGGGTTTCTAGAAAAATGGCCGGGAGCAGCACTTACGGCAATGGAAAGGCTTTATTCAGATCATAGACCGCTACTACTAACAACTACTCCAACGGATTTCGGACATGTTCCTTTTAGATTCTATAACTCTTGGCTGGAAATGAACGGATTCATGGCGTTTGTGAATGGGAAATGTGGCCAGTTTATGTTTAATGGGCCTGCAGATCTTGGCCTTGCTACAAAGCTTCGGTGGTTAAAAAACAGGATCAAAGAATGGGTAGCAGCGGAAAAAAAGAAAACTGAAGGGTTATATAGTTGTTGGAAAGCAAAGGTGGCGGAGCTAGAACTTTTGGCGGAAGAAAGATCGCTTCAGCAAGCTGGATTAGATCAAAGATTGGAACTCAAACAATTAATGTTAGACGTGGATAAACAAAAGCTAGCGGATACAAGGCAAAAATCTCGGGCTAGGTGGGCAGTTGAAGGTGACGAAAATTCGAGTTTCTTCCACTGTATTGTGAATGCTAACATAAGCTCATATCGTATAAATGGAATGCTTGACGGAGATGAATGGATCACAAACCCGGTAATCATTAAACAAAAATTCCATGATTTTTTTGCTCATATTTTAACAGAACCAAAGGAGATTCGGCCGTCGATAAACTGCCCGAATTTGGCAGTTCTATCCCCAGAAGCTGGTGACAATCTAATTTGTCCTTTTACACTTACGGAGATAAAGGATGCTATATGGGAGTGTGATGGCGACAGGGCCCCGGGGCCTGACGGCTTCAATTTTAAATTCTTGAAGAGATGTTGGAGTGGGTTACAAAACAACTTTGTAAAATTATTCGAAGAATTCTACGTAAATCCACACATTAATAGAAGTTGTTCGTCTTCTTTTATTGCGTTAATTCCTAAGGTTAAAGATCCATTGAAGCCAGCCGATTATCGACCCATTACCCTTATCGGGTGTATTAATAAGGTAATATCCAAAGTTCTAGTCAAGAGGCTGAAACGAGTCATCGGGCAGCTTATTTCTGAGGAGCAGACAGCCTTCTTAAGTGGTAGAAATATTACTGACGGCCCTCTGATGTTAAACGAAATTTGTGCTTGGTTGAAGCAATCGAGGAAGACTGGCATGATTTTTAAGGTAGATATTCATAAAGCTTATGACTCCCTTTGTTGGTCGTATCTAAATGCGGTCATGGAACAAATGGGTTTCCCTAAAAAATGGCGAGATTGGATAATGGCAACACTCCATTCAGCCCGGGCGTCTGTACTCGTCAACGGTTCACCTACTATGGAGTTTGAATGCTCACGGGGCCTACGACAAGGAGATCCCCTGTCGCCGTTTCTCTTCTTAATCGCTATGGAAGCACTATCTGGAATCATGAAGAGGGCTTTGGAGGTTGGTTTGTTTCATGGTATTAGATGTAACAACACCGTCTCGGCACTATCTCACTTCCTTTACGCGGATGATGTGGTGTTCCTGGGTGAGTGGTCAGTGCCCAATGCATCAAATCTCCGTCGTATTCTAAGAGGTTTCTATTTAACTTCTGGCCTTCAAGTAAATTTCTCTAAAAGTCGGTTATATGGGGTCGGTGTATCTGAAGTGGAATTGGCAGCCATGGCAAATGTTCTCGGATGTAGAGAAGGTTCCTTCCCATTCAAATACCTCGGGTTATACGTGGGAGCTAACATGAACTTAGTAAGGAATTGGAGACCAATCATTGATTTATTTAAGAGTCGGTTATCGATATGGAAAGCAAAGAAGCTATCGTATGGCGGGAGAATCACGCTACTAAAATCGGTGTTAAGTTCGTTGCCTACTTACTTTTTCTCCCTATACAAAGCTCCTGTCCAAGTGCTGAATCAATTAGAACGGCTCCGACGTATATTTTTTAGGGGTGGGTCAGAAGAAGACTCCAAAACGAGTTGGATGGCTTGGGATAATGTGGTAGCACCAACTAAGTATGGCGGCTTGGGTTTCGGGACTTTACGGGATGCAAATCTCGCGATGCTTGCGAAGTGGTGGTGGCGATTCAAGACAGAGCCGAACAGTTTGTGGAGGAAAGTAGTATGGGCCATTCATAATAATTCGCGGTCATGGAATGTTATACCAGTGAAATTAGCAAGTGCAGGTCCGTGGAAACAAATCTATAATATTGCTCCATTATTGATTAATAATGGAGTCGATATCGGTAGAAACTTAACAGGAGAGATTTTTGATGGATCGGCCGTGGCATTTTGGGTGGATACTTGGGTTGGGACTGAACCTCTACTCAATGTCTTTCCATCACTGTTTCAATTGGAAAAAGAAAAGTGGTGTACCGTAGCGGATAGGATGCAAGTCGGGGATCTCGGGATTATGTGGAACTGGGTCTGGAGGCGACAGTTGATTGAGGATGTAGAACTACAGGAACTCCAGCATCTCTCTTCAATGTTAGTGGGCGTCTCGGCTAGAGTTGGTCAAGATAGATGGCATTGGACGCTGGATCCATCAAATTTGTTCTCGGTTGCTAGCGTTAAAAAGGTCCTCCAGTGTCACAACAGGTCTGATCAGGCTTATGTCGTGGAATGGAACAATTGGGTGCCGAAAAAAGTCGGTATAGTTGCTTGGAGAGCGGAAAAGGAGAGACTTCCAACTAGGGACGCTTTAGCTAAACGGGGCATTTCGATCCAGTCATCAGAGTGTATTCTCTGCAGGGAATATTCGGAAACGAGCGACCATCTCCTTGTTTCATGCGGCTATGCCCAAGTTGTTTGGCAAGGTGTGTTCCAATGGTGTAAATGTCAACCAATCATAGCCTTTAGTCTAAAAGATATTCTTGAATCTTACAAACAGTTTGGTGGCTCAAGTAAAAAAAGGAAGGCTTTTCATGCAATCTGCCATGTAACTATTTGGAGTATATGGAATATGAGGAATGAGCTTATGTTTTCTGGGAAAGCAAAAACAATCAGTAGCATCGTCGAAGAGATCAAGATGAAGAGCTTTCTGTGGATTAAGAACCGTTCCAAAGCCCCGGAGATGTCCTGGGAACAATGGCGAGTCTTTGATGTGTTCTAAAGTAGTTTTTTGCTGGTGATTGGTGTTCGGATGTTTAGATAGTAGAAGTGGTGTAATTGGCGAATGTAATTTTGGTGCTAGCCGCTGGCTAGAAATTAATAAAATTCTTATGTTGGCCGTTCAAAAAAAATATGTGGTTTCAATCATTAATATTTAAATGGTGGGATATGAGCCATGAAACAACAAACGTTAGATTTTGGCATAATATTATATCATATGTAATACTTATGTTAGATTAAGTAATTTACTAATCACAATTTATATATTAAATGTTTATTAAGTAATTTACTAGTCATAACTTATATATTAAATATTGATTAAGTAACTTACTAATCATAAGAATATAGTTTATATATATTAAATGTTTAATTTATATATATATATATATAAAGCATGAAATTAGTAATAAATTTGTAAAAAGGTATAGGTTGCGTATTGTGAACATAATATCAAGCGTTTGTATGAAGTAACATCTAAAGTCATGTATTTCTTTACGAGAAACTCGAATATGTATCGAATGGATGTATGTATCAAATGTATAAACGGATTTAAATGTACAAACATGAAATAAATAAACAAGGTATAATTTGTATGAAATACTCAATTTTATTACCATCGAAGGTACGAATTATGAAAACGGAAGCGAAATGCGAATACGATACGGATGTAAGTTTTCAAAAATAGGTATATGAATAATCTTTCTAAATTGAGGTAAGTTTCAAAAAGCGAGGCGTTCCAAATTTTTCGTTAATCAATCCATTAATCGTTATTCGGTCCTACTCGGACCTAGTCGTTCCTAGTCGAACCTAGTTGGCCGGCCAAAACTCGGCGATTCCGGCAAAAAAACATGTATATTCCTTCCAAAACCTCTAAATTCCGGCAAGTTTTCAACCAAACCATGTGAATTCCAACAATTAATCTTGTATACTTAAAAAAATAAGTTGAATAAGAGTTAAAATATAGATACTTAAAATCTTTACCTATAAAAATGTGTATATGTATACATAAAACTGAAAAGTACATATAAAAAACCTGATCCGTTTAATCCCGAGTAGTCGCTAGTCCTCACCTCACCGGCCGACTAACAACTAGCGAGTTCTCCAACCTTGGTTGTAAACGAACCGAACGTTTAGCGGACAGTTCGTGAACCGTTCGGCGGAAAGTTCGTTTATGTTCATTCGTTTAATTAATGAACGATCATGAAAAAAAAATTGTTCGGTTAGTTAAATGAACGAACACAAACATATGTCTCGTTCATTTAATTACGTTTGTGAACATTCGTTTATGTTCGTTTGTTTATGTTGTTCATTAATGAATTTTTAGCAGTTATTTATTTTATCTAAACTTTTTATATTCTTTAATTCTTATTTATCTCATTACCTAAACAAATATAATAGGAAACCTTTTCTCCACCTTGTTTATGCATCGCTCCACTTTTCTTCTCATTATTCACATCGAAAAATACTATCGACCTTCGTTCAATGATTAAGGCTTCAAGGTCTAATGTCGCCACCTCTAGCCAACGTCGTCTTCGCCGTTTTTATCTGTGTTTGTGAACACGTTTCTTTCCTTAATAAACGAACACGAACATAACATGGATTGTTCCATCGTCGTTAATCATGGGTTGATCATGTCTTACACTACTAGAAAAGTGGTCATCTTGCTACGTAAATTTCCTACGGAAAAAATTGCGTCACAAACTCTCACACATTTGCAACGCATTTCTGACTAAACAAAAAACTGTAATATTTTATACGAGTTTGCAACACAATAGCTACACAGTTAAAAAGATCCTAATCTTGTCATGGTTTTGTCACAAATTTGTTGGAAATATCTTTTTTAACAAACAAAAATAAATGCAATAAATCGAATAGGAAAATTAGTATTTAATAAACCAACCTTTGCCCAGTTGGTAAATAATAATCCAACCTACAGAATTGGTATATAATAATCCTACCTATCAACATGTTGGTACTCAATGAACTTCCGTTAGTTTTTTTTAACTGAAGTTAGTTTTTAAGTTTTATTTATTACACAAACAGTCCCTGTAGTTGTAATTTACTAGTTTTAACTATGAGTTAATAGCCAAAATGGTCCCTGAGGTTAATAGCCACAGCACCGCCACCACCATCACCGCACCGCCACCACCACCACCGCCACAGCACCGCCACCACCACCACCGCACCACCAGCACCACCACCATCGCCACAGCACCTCCACCACCGTAACCATCGCCACAGCACCACCACCACCACCACCGCACCACCACCACCGCCACCACCACCACCACCACAGCACCGCCACCACCACCATCTCTGTCTTTGATCATTGACGCCTAAGGGGTTTGAATTCAGATGCAGCAACAGACGATGACTGACCAGAAACATCACAGATCCAACATCTCTAGCGACGGTAGTGGTGGCGGTGCGGTGGTGGTGGTGCTGTGGCGATGGTTACGGTGGTGGAGGTGCTGCGGCGATGGTGGTGGTGGTGGCGGTGGGTGGTGGTGGTGGTGGCGGCGGTGGTGGTAGTGGTGGTGGTGGTGGTGGTGGCGGTGCTGTGGCTATTAACCTCAGGGACCATTTTGGCTATTAACTCATAGTTAAAACTAGTAAATTACAACTACATGGACTGTTTATGTAATAAATAAAACTTAAAAACTAACTTCAGTTAAAAAAAACTAACGGAAGTTCATTGAGTACCAACATGTTGATAGGTAGAATTATTATATACCAATTCTGTAGGTTGGATTATTAATTACCAACTGGGAAAAGGTTGGTTTATTAAATACCAATTTTCCAATCGAATATTGTATACCTTTTAATATATTTGTTTGTTTCCCTCAAAATGTCAAACCTAAAATTACATTCCCCAAAATCGAAACCCTAGTTATCAAAGGACACTTGAGAGACGATACATGTCTTTTTTTTTTGAAAGGAAAACTTCATTAAACAAGCACCCACACCCGAAAACCGGGGGGGGGGGGGGACAAACTACAAAAAGAAAATTACATATTAACAAATTTACACCAATCCGACCAAGAAATGGACCTATTTTTCGACCTATGTTTGAACCACAAAAAAACTGTCGATCTTACTTCACTGAACACGTCTTCCACCTTGACTTCAATACCCGAAAAGACCGCCCTATTCCGGGCAAGCCATAAGCACCAACAGGAAACGAAGATAATGCCTTGAATGATGTTTTTGTCTTTAGCGTTAATAGAGTTCCCATTATGAATTTCCAGCAAATCTTTAAACGAAAATGCAAAAATAGGGGGGATTCTACACCAATGACTAACCTTCTGCCACAAAATCACAGCCGAAAAGCAGGACGTGAAGAGATGATCCACAGTTTCCAATTCCGACTTGCAGACCAGACATATGTCCTCGCCAGCCCCTATATTACTTCGCCGAAGAGCATCAGCGGTTGGAATTTTGTATAAGGCCGCTTTCCACAAAAAAACGTTACACTTGATCGGGACCATTTATTTCATTCTAACACGTATCTGTTACTATCGAAGTTGACTCCTTCCAGAATTCTCTTAACTGAGCTGACCGAGAAGGACCCAGCCTGGTCCGGAAGCCACTTCCAAACATCACAGCAGCCGTTCAATTGAACCGAAGCAACAGCAGCTTCAAGGTCATTCAGTTCTCTTATTTCATCGGCCAAAGACGGGTCATGTTTCCAAAGCCAGACGCCGGAAATCCTGTCCCGAACTGAGCACTCTTTCACGACTTCGAGAGCAAATAAGTTAGGGAATTTCTCGTTCAGCGGGATCTCCATTAGCCACGGATCCAACCAAAATAAGATTCTGTCTCCCCTTCCCACCGAGCCCTTAATGCAATCCCGAAAGCTCGAGCTGCCAACTAAAGGATTAGTAACCGACGAAGCAATACTGTTCCAAATTCCTCCTAATGACTTTTTAAATGGGATGAACGACCGAGACGAAGCACCGGAATGAATCGCCTCTACCACTTTAACCCAGAGATTGTCATACTCCGTTTTAAGCCTCCAACCCCATTTGCATAAAAGCGCTCTATTAGTATTCCGGAGTTTGCTAATACCCAAACCCCCAAATTTTTTAGGACGGGTAACGACGTCCCAAGCCACCCAGTGGGTCTTCCTAACATCACTCGACCCTCCCCAAAGAAATCTTTTGATCAAACATTCCAAGTCTCTAACCACCTTCAGAGGAGCCCTATATAAGGAAATGTAGAAATTCGGCAAGCTCTCGAGGACCGATCGAATGAGGGTAATTCTACCCCCAAACGATAATAAAGAGGATTTCCAAAGAGCAAGCCTAGCTTCAAATATGTCATAGACAGGCATCAAATTATTTACACGGTTCATGTTGGCCCCCACCTTCAGACCGAGATACTTGAACGGGAGAGAATCCGGTTTGCACCCCACAATGACCGCCATATCATTAACATCCACTGAATCAACCCCAATACCGAACAAACTGGATTTCCCTAAGTTGATTCTCAAACCTGAGCAGACGTGAAAGCATCTTAAGATTCTAATAATGTTGATCGCATTACTATCATTCCAATCCCCGATGATTAAAGCATCGTCCACAAAGAAAAGGTGGGATAACATCGGGCCATCATTAGGCAACTGAATACCTGAAAAAACTCCCACTTCCTTTGCCTTCTCAATTAAGCAAGACAGCGCTTCCATGACAGCTACAAAGAGAAAGGGAGAGATGGGATCCCCCTGCCTCATGCCTTTATCACACTTGAACTCAAAAGTAGGCGCACCATTGACTAAGACACCCGCACGGGCCGAAGACAGAATTCCCCAAAGCCAATTACACCATCTATCCCCGAAACCCATCTGACGAAAGATGTCCACCACAAATCTCCAATTGATATTATCATAGGCTTTCTCAAAGTCGATTTTAAGAAGAAAAGCTTTCTTCTTCTGTTTTTTCAACCAAGCCCAAACTTCGTTGATAATGAGCGGCCCATCTAAAATAAATCTACCCCTCAAAAAAGCAAACTGGCTATCTGAAATGACTGAACCGAGCACTTTCTTCAATCTGTTAGCTAGAACTTTAGAAATAACTTTGTTCACCACCCCGACAAGACTAATGGGCCGGTAGTCGTCGAGGCCCACTGGATCCTTCCTTTTCGGGACAAGAGCTATGAAAGAAGAACCACAACCCGGGTTAAGTTCCATCAGGGAGACAAAATCAGCCTCGAATAAGTTCCAATACCGTTTGAAAAACCTAAAATTAAACCCGTCCGGCCCAGGGGCCCGGTCATCCCCACACTCAAAAACCGCACTTTTGATCTCTTCAACAGAAAAAGCCGACTCCAACCATTCCGCGTCCGAAGTGGAAATTCTTTTCAAAGACAAACCCGAAAGGCTAGGCCGATCCCCCCTATCTTCCACAAATTTAGATCTAAAAAACTTGAATACCTCCTTTTTTACCAGAGAAGGTTTGGAAACCCATTCTCCGCCGACATACAGACCATGGATAGTATTACACACTTTCCTGCAATTAATCATAGTATGGAAGAATTTAGAGTTTTCATCCCCCTCTTTAGCCCATCTAACTCGGGATCTCTGGCGAAGATCCATACATTTAGCGTGTTCTATCTCAGCGATAACCTTCTTATTCTCGGCCAAGATCCATTCCCCTTCCTCGGATAATTCTCTAGTGTCAAGAATAGCTTCCAGACAAGACAATTCCTCTACAGCCTTGCTTCGGGCCTCGCAATCCTCCTTAATCGACTTGTCTCTCCACTCTTTTAACTTGAGACGGAGAAACCCCAATTTTTTAATCAAAAATACATTAGGAGGGCTGCCATGAGATGAGAAATTACCACACACATCCTCAACCACATCAGAAAACCCATCTTTCTCGAACCATGAATTGAAAAACTCGGAAAGGCCGAGCACCATAGTTCACGGAGTTCGAGATAAGGATAATGGGGCAATGGTCAGACCACAATCTCGGGAGAGCTTGAACTCTCGCTTCAGGCCAGCCGTTAAGGAATTCAGAATTAACCAAAAATCTGTCAAGTTTGCTTAGCTTCTTCCCATTATCGGATCGCCAAGTGAATTGAGCACCTCTCATGTCATACTCGATCAAACCGTTGTCATAAATAAAAGAATTGAAATTGTTAGCACAAGCATGTTTAAACGAGCAGTTTCTCCTTTCTTCCCGGAATCTAACCGAGTTGAAATCCCCGCCGAGAATCCACACCCCTTCAGAATTATTAATAAGAACGGATAACGAATCCCAAACCTCTTTCTTGGCACCTGTCCCTTGAGGGGCATAAATATTCAGGAAGTTGACAGGCGAATTACATCCAACCATCCTGCCTTTAACAATTAAGAAATTCCTATCTTTAATAGATTCCTCTATCAGCAAATACATGTCAATACTCCAAATTGGAAGTCTTCCTGCTTCAAATCAGATCTAAATCAGCAAACATCGAGATCGGAACTCTATCCACCGACCAATCGTCGGCAACAATGGCGGAATTGCTGCCAATCAGAGCTCCATTCGCCGACAATTCGTCGGCAACAATGGCGGAATTACTGCTGTTAGCCTCCGTTTTTCAACAACCGTACGTCTCCGAACTCCTTTCCTTCACTCTCGAATCGTCGGCAACAATGGCGGAATGGATGTTAAAAACTACTGTTCATTCATTTATCGTTGGTAAACCATTTCTATCTGATTACAAGAAGTTTGTTTCTTTGTAAATTTGATGTAAGTTGCTGCTACTGATGAGGATTTGCAGATATGTATTCAATTAGATTCATAGGTTTCTTTGTGTATATTTGATGGCAAAGGACTTTTTTATTACAAGGACTCTGTTTGTATGTGAATTTGAAGTAAATTGCTGCTAGGGCTAGAGATTAACAAATTACAAATATATATATCAATGAGATTCATAGGTTTACATATGTTGATTGATAAATCTATGACTGCTGCCCTCTGGAGCTACATGCTTCCGAAATTTTTAGTATGAACAACCTCAACAAAGTAGGTATATCCCCTAGTTCATCCTTCATATTCAATAAACTATGTATGTTATACTACTTATGCTTTAAATGTATAACAATTTGGCTTTTGAATAGGTGAATTTCTTGCATATCATTGGTTTAAGTTTGGTAGATCTACTGTCATGTCGTAGGGTTTTGATATGATGATTAATGTTTTCAGAAGTTTTACATGATTAGTAAGTAATTTGATAACGAGGTTAAGTGTTTCCCTTTAGGTAGATATGCTAAAGGATTAAACGAGTGCTCTAGGTTATGACTATCTTAGGACTTTTATTTGATTCGTGTAGTTGACTCACAGTCCTCACATATTGTTTTTCTTTCATATTATTATATTTATGTAGTTTCTAAGGGTAGATCATGGAGTAACTAGTAACATTACTGTTGATGATTGCTCCCTTTTCTAGTGAGCACAATTTCATGACACAAAGACATTTATTACTAAGTGCACAAACTTCCCTTCACAAGGGTCTCAACTTTATTATATGTTGTTTCTGAAGGGATATATAAAGTATAAACAAACATGTTCCCATTTCCCCCAATTTGAATTGAACCTAAAGCCATCGAAAGGTCCTTTGTTTAATCATATACTACTCATGATAATTCGAGACTATGTTATTACTTTTGAAAAGTGTGCCTGAACTGCACCTTGGCGCAAAGTCCTTCGCTTTTGTGTAGATAAGGTGCGGGCTGTACAAGGTCCTTCACTTATTTACCTGTATTATACATCTATCCAAGCAACCGCTTTGATGGAGGCATGGAGCCTATTGTTTTTGCAGGGCGTGATCAAAGAGCAGGTAAATAGTTACATGTTGTACACCTTTATTTGACCCTTCAATCTTTAAAGTTCATGCTGATATAAAACTATGCTAATGTAGAAGATTTAAGTAAATTGCCATATAATTAACTAACTTTAGCTCATTGCAGAAGTACATGTTGTACAACATAGCTCATGACATTAAATTTGCAAGAAAATCATATTCTCTTCACAAGAGAGTAGAGCAGTTGTGTACCAGAGCAATCAAATGGGCAGAATTGAAGAGGAAAACGAAGGTACTTTACCCATGATGTTAACTTTCATATCAACTTCTGATTTTGATGACATAACAAACAAATACACAATCAAACATACCCACTAAGATTCACTCATAACAAGCTATTGGTAGGGTCTATCGAGGGTGAGACCCCTGCTCAGCTCCTAAAACATTTTCTTGGCATGCAAAGTATAGTATCTAGATAACATAAAGTATGTCTTGAAGAAAAAAAAAATGGAATGATTTAATGTGACTATCGGTGTGGTTTTTCATTTCTTATCTTATTCCAGGCCTTTTTTATTATATATATCATATATTTATATGCCATTTTGCTTAAATATCTATATTTTTATAACACTGACCTCTTTTCTAGCCTTTTTACCATTGTTGCTAATGTTGCAGAAGGAAATGTGGAAATTGCAGACTTTGCTTTGGTAAATGTGTTTGATAAGATTTGTGTTGTGACACTCTGGTATCGACCACCTGAACTTCTACTTGGATGGCTCATTATGTAGAGGCGGTGGACTTGTGGAGCCCTAAATGCATTCTTGGTGGCAAACCTATCATGCCAGGTTGAACTGAGATATTCTCCTATCACTTTATTCTTATTTTTTGCATTATAAAAACTATCTTGTTTTAAGTATTAAATAGATACCTAAGCAGTTAAAGCGGTAAAATAGCGGATAGCGGTCAAGGTCCGCTATACGATATAAAGGTTATAGCGGTGGTATAGCGGTAATTTTTATACCATGCATAATTTATGTACTTTTATATATATATATATATATATAAATATGTCTTTGAAAAATATTAATAGTAATATCAAAATTCATAGTTTTATCATTCCAATTGAAAGATTTAGCTTCGATTCGGATTATGAACAAGCTTCATGATGAAGAAGTGCTTCCAGCGACCTCAAACCAGTGTGCGCTCCAGAACATTGGTCGTCGTACATCATTAATTTAGGTTTAATTGGTCGTATCTAGGTTTGACAAAACATTTGGGCCTTTTATTGTTATGGGTTTAATTAATAAAGGTGGGCTTTACATTAAATTTGGGCTAACCGCTAAAATCGGTCCAGTAGGCGCTATACAGGTCTTCCAATAGCGGGCTATAGCGCCGCTAATAGCGGTTCCGCTATAACCAACCGCTATTTGGACCGCTACAAGCCAAGGTGTCCGCTAACCGCTATAGCACCGCTATAGCGCCGCTATTAACTGCATAGATAGATACAAGTTTCACACTAAAAGTAACAAATTTGATTGAGAACCTAGAGTTAATGATCACACTTCTTTGTTATTGCTATTGTTATTATTATTATTATTATTTTTTTGAACTTGTCATTTGACCTGGGATCTCTATCTTGTAGGTTGAGCAATTGCGTAAAATATTCAAGGTTTGAGGTTCGCCATTTGAAGATTATCAAACAAAGTTAAAATTACAAGACTTGACGGAGTTTAAACATACATAGCCTTGTTGTCAACAACGCATTGAAAAAACTTTTACGGATGTTCCTTCTGTTCTGCTTTTTCTGCAAAACAGATAACGGGTCATTTGTAGCGAAATTGACTCAACTTTGTGTATTAAACATGTTAAGCAATTTGACCCAAAACCTGAAATTGTTGTTTATAGGATAGGTCAGCTAGCAGTGTATTTTTTTTTTATGTTTTTCCTGCAAGTTTTTAGCAAAAAAGCTGGATTTTTCAGTTTTTTTTAATACTCCGTCACAAATGCGTAGCAATAATTTTTTTATTTTTAAATATTTTGTCACAAATGCGTAGCAAATTTTTTGTTAAATATAGGAAATGTCGTAGGAAATGGGTTACAAATTTCTGACACAATATTTTCCTCAGAAATTCGTTGAAAATTGCGTTGCAGATGTGTAGTTAATAGTTTCCGACGAGGCTTTTTCCAACATCAAGATTTTGTTACAAATCCGTAGCAAACCTGACTTTACAACACATTTGTGACGGAAAAGGGTGTTAAAAAAAGCCACTTTTCTAGTAGTGTTATTGTCGTTCAAGCGGGAAAATGGATTTTTCCATCGTCGTTAATCATGACCATGCTTTACAGCCTCATACTGGGATCTTAGAAAAATGGCTCTTCCAAGCCTATGGACATTTTCTTTAAGTTGGGCTATATAAAATATTACATATGAAGTATTAAATACGAAATAATAAAACCTAAAGATTAAATACTAGATACTAGATGTAATATATATTGTTTTGAAATGTTAAACAAATAATTGTTATATCAAATGCTAAAATCAAATTAAAATATTAATTGAATCTCGATTTCAATACAACTTTCAAATTGACATCTCACCTATCAATACCAATAGTGTTTACTAGAAGAAGAAAAAAAACATGTTGAGAGAATACAAGAAAATCATAATCATAAACGTTTATAGTCGATATATCACCCTCACCTTGCTGTTTAACAAGGTTGAATTTTGACAACACTAATTTCCCTATGTTCTGAACAGCAAATTTGGATCATTGACTGACCACTGGAGTATTATTTCACTAGCGGAACCACCCGATCATATATATCTCCACTAGGATAATGCCTATACACAAATTCAGAAGGAAACCCAAAAAATATGGGAAAACCCCCTTGTGAGAATCGAATCCAGGACATATTAGTCCCAAAACTTTATCTCACCGTTAAGATGCTACTAGCCATGTGCAATTTCCTTATCTATAGATTGGAAATTAACTTTTTCACATGGCTTTTTTTTAACGGCTAAATGTTGCACTTTAGAGAATTTGAATCCCTAACCTCCTTCTATTCCAACACTTAAAGGTTTTACTTTTTTTTTTTTTGGGTCTTATAACTTCTTCATGTAGACTATACGAACTACATTGGTATTGTGACCAGACTACTAATAACCTTCGGGCCAGGTAGCCCTAAACCAGAACCATAGAGCATATTAAAACGAAAAGTCATTTGTATTAAACTAAAATTATTGTTTTGGAAAACGGAAACAAAAGATACAGAGTAAACTGCTAAAATGGTCCTTGAATTTTGGTTACTTTTGTCACTTTAATCTAAAACTCAAACCTTTTGGCAATTTACTCAAAGATATATTATATTTGTTCAAGTTTTTTCAACTTATTTAACAAAAAAAATAAATAAATAAATAAAGTAAAGTATTTAAGGAATTACAGAAAAAAAAACACGTGATCGTGATTTCAATAAATGTCAAATCATATATGTTGGCTAATCTGTTAATATTGTTGAAAGGGACATCGATATCACGTGTATAGTAAATCTACCACTCAATAAACCAACTACTTGATGGAAAAGTTCAAAGCAATGGATCTTCCGTGAATATTAGGGCTATGCCTATAGGGTATGGGGACCGTCCTCCACCTCGTCAAGGACCGGCGACGCCGGCACACCGTCCCCCCCCCCCCCCCCCCCGCGTCCCGTCCTCACCGGCAGCATCTGGACGTTGGCGACGTTCCTAAGTTGGTGGGCCCCCTTCACTTTTTGACCGTTAATAATAAAAAAAATATTAAATTCCAATTATAATATGGAGATAGGAATTAACGCATGAAAAACGGATCAAAACGAAGAGGATAAGGTGTTCCGGGTTCGCCGGAATCTCTCCTGATTCGTCGGAGAGGACAACCAGAGCGGCCTTTCAAATCTGAATGATTCTCAATGTTTTGCTTATTTACAACAATGGTCCCTGTGGTTTCATGTTATTATAAAAATAACTTGAACTTAAAAAAATTCCTTTTATTTAGTTTCATGCTTAAACCTCTATTGAGATAAAAATAATAATAATTTATTGTAAAATAATGTTTTTTTTTTAGTTTATATTTTTTTTTAAGTTTATGTAATGTGGTTTTAATATTAATGAAAATATTTTGTTAGTTTATTTGTTAAATGTTAAAAAAAAAGTAGAAGATTAAAAAAATAAAAAAACATAAAAGTGGTGGGGTAAGATCATCTAGAACCATTCTCCATACCCTCTAGTTTTGTGGGATGGACCATCCTTAGAAGGACTATGACGTGACGCCTACGTGACAAATCATACTCCCTTGAAGGACCATCACCATACCCTCTAGCCTAATATGCCAGTGGCCTAGTGAGTGAAGATGACCAATCCATTGGGTGAACTCAAAAGTCATGCATTCATTGTATTGTATACTATTAATAATTGAACTAAATGAAAAGTACTTATTTGTATACTTACTAATTTTTTATTTTAAATGCTTTAATAATTGAACTAAATGAACAGTACTTATTTGTATACTTACTAATTTTTTATTTTAAAGGCTTTTTTATATGTATTGTTTAGTGGTTTTTTTATATGTATTATTTGGTTTTCTATATATCTTATATAACTTGCGTTTGTTTTTTATCCATGTAAATCACGTGTTGGTATTCTTTGGTCATATCAAGATTTTTTCTTTATGGGTTGTTGTAACGAGTGTAGGTGGCGTAAAAAAACAAACCAATATCGATCAAATTCCCGATGTGTTGGTATATTTTTGGTCGTATCATGATTTTTTAAATTTTTTCTCTATTGGTTGCTATAACAAGTGTCAGTACCGAAGTTAAACGAACTAATACCCACACACGACGCAACACGAGGATTTCCGGCGCAACGCGAGGATTTCCGGCGCAACGCGCAGATTTAATAGCTTGTATACTATTAATAAAGAAACTAAATGAAAAGTAATTATTTGTTTTTAAAGGCTTTCTATATGTGTTGTTTAGTGGATTTTTATATGTATTATTTGGTTTTTTATATATCTTATATAATTTGCGTTTGTTTTTTATCCATGTAAATCACGTGTCGGTATTCTTTGGTCATATCAAGATTTTTTCTCTATGGGTTGTAATAACGAGTGTAGGTGGCGTAAAAAAACAAACCAATACCGATCAAATTCCTGCTATGTTGGTATATTTATTTTTGGTCGTATCATGATTTTTTAAATTTTTTCTCTATTGGTTGCTATAACAAGTGTCAGTACCGAAGTTAAACGAACTAATACCCACACACGACGCAACGCGAGGATTTCCGGCGCAACGCGCAAATTTAATAGCTTGTATACTATTAATGAAGAAACAAAATGAAAAGTAATTATTTGTTTTTAAAGGCTTTTTTATATGTGTTGTTTAGTGGTTTTTTATATGTATTATTTGGTTTTTTATATATCTTATATAACTTGCGTTTGTTTTTTATCCATGTAAATCACGTGTCGGTATTCTTTGGTCATATCAAGATTTTTTCTCTATGGGTTGTAATAACAAGTGTAGGTGGCGTATAAAAACAAACCAATACCGATCAAATTCCTGCTATGTTGGTATATTTTTTGTCATATCATGATTTTTTTTTAGTTTTTTCTCTATTGGTTGCTATAACAAGTGTTAGTACCGAAGTTAAACGAATTAATACCCACCCACGACGTAACGCGAGGATTTCGGCTGCAACGCGCGGATTTAATAGCACTAGTTCAATTCAATCATATATTATTGAATAGGAGTAGGTGCGTGGAGTTGATCAACTTCAATAATTCACGAGGTTGAGCCTAGATTTGACCTGTGGGGTTTATATGAATTTAAGGTTATTCACCTGAAAATTTTGCTATTTTTTTAACGGCTAACGAATCCTTTAAATGAATTATTGATGAAATTCATCATATCAGGATACACCCGCTTACAAATCAGGGAAACCCCTCAACTAGAGCCGAAGCCCGTGAACACTCGCCCCGAGGCATGACATTGCGGTGAGATAAAACCTGCTCAGTTCAATGATCGAGCTAGCGATCATCGCCTACTCCCCAAGTCTCTTATCATCACCTGGTGCGACTGAAACTAAATGGTAAGAGTAGGAATCGAAACTGGGTCACTTATTTATCGCTTTTGTTGCCACCTCTTGAAGATTAAGTTTTTTTTTCTTCTACCTTCTTCACCAATAAATATACAAATGTTATTGTTTTCTTCTTCTCTCTATTTCTTTCTTTACTAATGCATTATTTAACATTATTGTTTTCTTCTTCTCTCTATTTGTTATAGCACTGGATCGATGACGAACATCAAACATTGCACTTGATTCAAGACACGAAATATCAAAAGATAGAAAGATGTAGAAGATGAACCCTTTATTATTGAATCAGTCATCACAGATTACATAAACCAAAGGAGTATTGTAACACCCCGAAAACGGGTTTGGTAATTAACCCACGTTAATACTAAAAGACGGGTAAAGTACCACTAGTAGTAAAAATAACCCGGTAAATATTTAGGATTTAATAAGAAATCCTAATAATAAATACAAGCGAAACAAAGTTTTAAGGAATTGAGTTTATAAGAGCCCGAGTTAACGGGACTTAAAATACTACGGATTATAACTCCCGGAACCCACCAAGTAACTAGGAGTATTAACCTAGTTAGATAATGTCTTGATATTTATAGAACAAATATGGTTAAGATATCCTTTAAATAACTTGTGTAAAGTTGAGGGGCTAAACATGGACAAAGGAATTATAGTTTTTAATTAAATCAAATATTAAAAACATAAAACACACATACGTGTGTGTGTTTCCTGCGAATTCAACCAGAGCCAAGAAAGGCTCTCATGCTTCAACCCTAAACTTCAGAAATTCATCAAATTGAAAGGGCAAATCAAGCCCAAATCGAAATCCAAGCACAAATTAGTGATCACCTTAGTAAAGGGATCATAAGGTATGTAAAATTTTACTATTTGGTTCCATCTCAAATTCTGGATGAACACATAAGATTTGAAATTTGTGCTTGCATGATTGTTGTTTTGATGAAATTGGTATGAAATCATGTCTAGGAGGTAACCCTAGCGATTAGCTTGTTGAATGTTGCTCATCATGATGAAGTTCATAATCACCAATATGGGTGTTTAGTGGGTTTTGTAGAAATATGTAAACACTAGGATTTTGATTGTCACTCTAGTGTATTTTGATCTCTATGAAGTAAGTCTAGGTGTTGTTATGCATGCTAGACATAAGAACTTGTGAATTATGCTAAAACTTGGGTAAATAACTAGTCATGAAAAATTGATTGTTGATTTTATAGAATATGCCCACAAGGTGTTTGTTAAAATGCCTAAGTGAATGTTTATATGTTGAAAGTACGAATCAAGCGCGTAATTGCTTTAATTGATTAATTACGTGAAATATGGGTTAAAACGGGTTCTAATCATAATGTTGATTGACTTAATTGTGTAAACCAAGTGATCAATAAGTAGTTAACTTTTGATAAGCTAAGTTAACTAATCATGAAGTCGAATAGTAGATTCGGCATAGTAAGTAAGCGAGGTGGAATAGTCGTGATTTTTATGACTAATTTGACCGCCTTGTAAATGATTGAAAATAGTTTGACGCCTAACGAGCTAGGTGGAGGCTTGGGAAAGGAAGCGGGTCAAACGAATCAAGAATGAAGGGAAAAGCATAATTCGGATGCAAGGTAAGTATAGCTTACACTAGTCTTATATTTCAGAATATTCTCTTATCGTATTAGTATGAATAAGATAAATACAAAATCGAGGTATGATGTTCCGACGTGTAGACGTACGGAACAAGATAGTCGAGCATAATTAGAAGCCATGTTGATGGTTTAAAAAGAAGTAAATCGATAATTCGGTCATATTATGTCCGAAAGTAATAAACGGTTTATAAGTTAAAATGACCGTATGGTGTTAAACGGAAAGAGTCATGTAGAGGAGATGATAATAAATATCATCTCGCAAAGATAAATGACCATTTCGGCCAAACGGGTCAAAAGGTGTAGACATCACCTTTTGACTATATAGACTAATGATTCTTTTGTCGAGTTATATGCTTACAGGAATAGATATCCAATGGATGTTCGCATTGTTCTTAATTAGCGAATATAAAGCAAGGTATTAAAATCAGGTCTATTTGTTGATCCGAGCCAGGTACGCATGTTTATGATGTATGTAAAAGTGCTAATTTGGTCGAATAATTGATGATAGCCCTTCATTGTAAAAGAAGGACCAAAATCGACCAAAACGCCTTGTAGGCTAAATTGAACAAACAACTCTTAGAGGTTGTTTGGAAAGGTGTCTTATGATTAAACAATAGTTTAGAACGAGTATGGGTAGTGAAAGATGTAATTCTTGGGCCAAAAGACTCCATACGAGTCTTTGCCGTAAAGTGATATTTCAAGGGGTATAAACTCGGAGCACAAAGATATCTACTTTAAATCCTACACACATTTAGTTGTGATGGGAGAATACTAAATAAGGAATATAGGTTACAACGCTAGATTAGAATGAAAGCGAAATTTAGCTTAAAAGTGCTTAAAATATCCTTAACGGGTCAAAATAAGCATACTAGTGAAAATGGGTTTAATTTGTGTAATAAACCTATGATTAAAACCTATTATGGTATAACACAATTATTTGATGAAGTGTATGAAATATAGGAATCAAATAAATACGTTTGTTTGATAAAATGCACAACCGGGTCAAAATTTAGTGTAAAGGGTAATAAGCCGAAGACTTAAAAGTCTTAAATTTTGTTAAGCCGAATGTCGGATTTTAACTCCAAATGATGGAGAATCAAATTACAAACATGTAGGAAGAAACGGTAGGTCAAACGGATAAGCGGTTTGAAAGATACGGAAGATTTCGTGTCAAATTACGACAAAATAGAGAATCTGAATGCAGAGCCCACCGTAATTTACGGTTCCACCGTAAATTACGGTGGAGTTGATTATGTTACGGTGCTAAAGGTCTGTTTTACGGCAAAAGAATTGAGACCCAGGGGCCACCGTAATTTACGGTCCCACCGTAAATTACGGTGGAGAAATTTTTTTATTATATTTTGTTTTTCATTTGAAAGTCTATTGTTTCCCGGACATCGTTCGGACGTGATTAAACCCGTATGACTAAAGCATTTCATGTTTATGAAATGTAGGTACACCTTGGATGCCGGAAGACGATCAAGCTCAGCGAAGAACCGAACACGATAAATATACACGCTTCCGCACTTTGCCACGTTGTAAATTTTAAACAATGAATTTCGATCACGTTTTGTAGAATAAATTATAAATTGTAAAAGTTTTAAGAAACCCGTATTTCCGATGTATATCTAATCATTAATTACATGATTATTTTCCCAAGATATACGTTAAAACTTGATTTATAAGAACGGGTGTTACAAGTTGGTATCAGAGCCTTGGTTTAAGAGATTCGAGTATGGTGGGGAGAAACCGTGCTTGGACTTAAACCTTATGCTCTTAATAAAGATTGGTGTTCGGTTCGAGGCTTGATCGCAAATCCGGTAAGTACATGTATGTTAGTAGTTTAGCATGCTAAAGTGTTGTAAACAACACATAGGGCTATCGTGTGATACACGTTACCCCAATTTAAATGATTGAAATATTTGACGAAAATACGCGCGTTGACGCATATAGTAGAAAAAGCTTTGTATTATAATACGGGCGATTATTGAAGTTGACGTTACTAACTTTGTGAATGTTTTATTTGAAGGACACTCGCGTTTGAAGACGACGAGAGTCAAACGAATTGTAGATATGATGATGGAACGGCCCGAAGCATGACGAGAGGAGCATGCTCACCGAGGACTAAATCGCGTAACGACCGCGAACAAGGTTAATGGCAAGGAACGCCCATTGGGGCAAACATTACCAGGTGCACATTTTAAATAATTGCACAAATAGTAATATGCAACAAATAAGTAGAAATTGAAAGTTGCATATGTAGATTAAAAACTTGGAAAAATCCGAATAGAGAAAGTATTCGGGATATTGTTTCCAAGAGAAACAAATAGAGGTGTTACTTACATAGGGCGTGATGTGAAAACTATAAAAAGGTCATGTGTGTCATGTGTTAATCGCTTACTCTGGCCAAGTAAGTAGTGACATATGATACCACGAGTTTCTTATAGCGGACACATTTACATCCGATGTAGTAAGGGCGGAGTAAATGTGACTAATTAAAAAGTACCCAAATGAATCAGATAAGCAAAATATTTGATAATAATGTAAACGCACAACCGAGTGACTGAAGCGTATTACATCAGGATAATGAGCCCGAGCGAAGGGACAAAGAAGCATGTAAAATGATTTAGACAAGTATTGGGAAGGAGTGTACTTACACTCGAACCCATAAAACGCAAGCATGTAAAATGATTTAGACAAGTAATGGGAAGGAGTGTATTTACACTCGAACCCATAAAACGCAAGCATGTAAAATGATTTAGACAAGTATTGGGAAGGAGTGTACTTACACTCGAACCCATAAAACGCAAGCATGTAAAATGATTTAGACAAGTATTGGGAAGGAGTGTATTTACACTCGAACCCATAAAACGCAAGCATGTAAAATGATTTAGACAAGTATTGGGAAGGAGTGT
>JARYGA010021076.1:0-29905 GCA_030545235.1 Helianthus tuberosus
AACACACAAATATAATAATAACCATTGCTACTATATCTTTGACTAATATGTACCTGGGACATTGATGCAGCCCAACATAATGCCGTCTCTGAGCCACCTACCACCAGTGGGCTCGCAAGGCTGGAAGATTGACAAAAGCACAAATCAAGTGGAAGTTGGGTGACAAGGGTTGTCCATCCAGTCAAGATCATGTCCAAGTTGGTCTGTAGAATTGCCATCTTGAATCAGCTCTAAAGTAAACTGAAACCATTTTTTATCTTTATCAACTGTGATAACCAGTCGACCGAAACAGGTTTGGTTTAAAAGATCGGTCTGTTGAGGATCAGTTGCAAACCGATATCGAAATTCAAAAATATCAAGAAATTCAAAATATCACGAAATTTGAAAATAGATTCGTAGGAACCTGAAGATGTGTGGGTCTGACATACGGACTATGACCAGAAGGGAGGGATAACAACCAATTTGCCAGCAATATATACCTTTCGAACCATTTCTGTTGTGTTTGCAGATTGTTTGATATGTACATGTATTACCCAATAAAACTTAATTCGCTATATTTGTCCCTTACAAATATTAATTCATTACATTTTGGCGTGTTTGACCCGTTTCACTTTAAAATGCTATATTATTACCCGAACCCATTTAGACCCATAACTATACAGTGTGGCCCCTCATCCGAACACCCAATTCCCATTTCTGTTACAAACTATTTTGGGGGCACTGCATTGAAGACTACAACTTAAATAAAAAATGTTAAGCCAAAATGACCAAACGAAAATCTGTTGCTGCTTACATAAATCATACTTCTAGTTCAAATAAAAAACTGATATGCTACTGCTACTCAAACGGTTAACGTAGTAACTGTTCGCGTTGAAACGGTTCGCGTCGAAATGGTTCGGGTCGAAACGATTCACGTCGTAACGGTTCAAGTCGAAACGGTACCGGTCAGTTGGGATTTGTAATGGCTAAAACAAGAAGTAAATTTGATGGGTCAAATTTTGCTGAGATATTTCACTGTGTACCTGCATTTAACATTTTATTTTTTGAAAAATGACGAACGGTTTACATATATGTAATGGTCTCATTGTTATATATTTATTAAAAACATATTACCTATATTGTACATCATCAAGTTTGACATATAAATGAGCATCACACAGAGCCACCGTTGTAGTAAAATACGTTTTTGTCATTAACAAAAATTTGGTTAAACAAAGAGCTGGTGAGTGTTGGTGGATTGTCATTAAAAGCAGTCATTGGCACCAAATATTTATACAAATGTGTTAGGTTGGGCATCATGGCTTAACGTAGAACAGAAAACGCAGCAGCCGCGGCTGTTGAAGGAGATGAAGTTCATTACCTGAAGGATTCAGGTGGCCTTCAATTTGGAACACTGAACTGCCGATGTCATCTAAGGAGATGGGAAGGAATTATTGAGAGACATTGAATATGGTCAGTTAATGAAGTTCACAAGATTCAATATAAAAGGAATTAAAATCCAATATTCCATTAGTTTAGACATTTGTCCTAGTGGAAGGGACGGGTGCACACAAAATTAAGGTCACAGGTTCGATCCTTGTTTATACCTGGTTTGGGGTGATTTTTTTTTTAAATTTTAATTCCTTTATTTTGCTCTTAAATTTTGCTATTCTTTCTGTCAAGTTTAATTCATGTAAACATATATATAAATCATTTTCCTTTTTTATATAATCTATAACAATTAATTCTTTTTCTTTTTATATATAATTAAATTTTTAAATCTAATCATAGATAAATAACAAATTATTAAGAAAAATTATTACATATAAATAACTAATTTATAAACATTTTGGTTTAATTGGATTATGTATTACTTGGATTGTCTTTTAAATGGGAAATTAATAAATATTGGACTTTTAAATAGTATGTCTTGAGCTTTGTATCAACCAATCATGCCCCGATCACCTTGTCCGCTGCGGGTCGGGGTGTGACAAATTTCCTACCTTAGCTTTCCTATTGGTGGGATTTACTGAGTATGATGATGATACAAAAATCTTACAACAAAAAGTCATATATGGCTTAATGGACGATATTGGGCCTTATTGAATCACAATGGACACTAGTATGTCATAGAGTTGTATAAATCAGTTAATTTCAATAAGTGGTTCGGTTAATCGGTATAACCGGTTAAATATAACCCGTCATTTAGGCCCAATGATGGTTATTTAGGTTCTTAAAGGTCAATTAGGTCTGGTCTAATGAAGGTCAGTTAGGGTTGTTGAGCTTAATGATTGTCAATTAGGCCCAATGACGGTCAATTAGACCCAACGATGGTAAACTAGGTTCAATGAAGGCCAGTTAGAGTTGATGAGGCTCAGTGATGGCTAATTAAGCCTAGTGGTGATCAAATAGACCCAATGTTGCTCATTTAGGCCAAATGATGGTTAATTACGGGTTTCGAGCTCAATGATGGCCCATTAGGCCCAATGAAGGTCAACTAGGTCTAATGATTGTTAGTTAGCTTCAATGATAGTTAGTTGAGCTTAATAAAGGTCAATTAGGCCTAATGAAGGCTAGTTAGGGTCGTTAAGCTCAATGATGGTCAATTTGGCCCAATGATAGTAAACTAGGTTCAATGAAGGTCAATTAGAGTTGTTGAGGCTCAGTGATGGCCAATTAAGCCGAATGGTGATCAAATAGACCCAATGATGGTCATTTAGGCCAAATGATGGTTAATTACGATTTTTGAGCTCAATGATGGTCAATTAGGCCCAATGAACGTCAACTAGGTCTGATGATTGTCAGCTAGCTTCAATAATATTTAGTTGGGCTTAATAAAGGTCAATTAGGCCTAATGAAGGCCAGTTAGGGTTGTTAAGCTCAATGATGGTCAATTACGCCCAATGAAGGTCAGTTAAGGCTGTTGACCTAAATGACGATTAACCAGGGCCAATAAAGGTGAATTAGTTGTTAGAATGCTCTAGTGAGTAGAGTGTAAATTCTAACACGGCCCGAAAAATAACACGAACCTAACACGGAGTTCACGGGTTTGAATTTAGTCTAAACGGGTTTGGGTCAGTTTCAGGTTAAACTCGTGGACCCATTCAACTCAATAGGTCCGGTTCAGGTCAAACCGGTCGGGTTATCGGGTTGACTCGTTTAACCCATTTATATTATATTATATTATATTATATATTTTTACAATACGTTTTATGTTATAAAATAATTTGGTTGTGTATTTATGCTATAATTATAAATTAAAAGAGAAATTAACATAAGATTGTATAACTTAAATTCGGTCGGGTCGTGTTCGGGTTCATATTTGTTACATAATTTTCATACACAACACAAATCTTTCAAACGTAACATAAATATAATTTTTTATTATTATTATTTTGTATAATATATGAAAAAATATAACTTTAATTTTCGTATCCCACCACTTCCAAAAAAAATTCTAATTTCCCACTCCTTTCTCTTGTCTCTCCCTCCTAAAACATGTTCATTTTTAGTTTTCCCCCTATTTTCCTTTAACCCTAAATGAATTCCCCCCCCCCCCCCCCCCCTAGAATTCATACCCAGATCTCGTACTAATACCCCCTCTTATCTTTTTGTTTTTGTTTAATCAGCTTGTTGTTTTCCCATTACGATAAAGAGAGAAAGAAACCAGACACGAAGCATCTCCATTGAATCCATCTAATCTCCCCTCTGATTAAGGTAAGGGCAAGAACCCTATTTTCTTCGCATTTATTCAAAAAGCGTTTGTGGTTGTTTATTCAGACCCTGTAAGCAACAGTAATCTGCAACTTCATGTTTTTTATGTGTGGATATAATAAACTGAAAATGCTTCAAGATTTAAACTTTGTTCATAAAACTCCACAGATTCGTGAAAACTATGACATTCATCCTGAAGTGCATGTGTTTGATTGTTGATTTGTAGTGATTCGTTATGATCGGTTTTTGTTAATTTTAGTTCTAGTTAGCTAATTAGGTGAAAATTTGTAGTTAGTTTCAGATTTGTAGTGATTCATAATGCTCGTTGTTGTTAATTTTAGTTCTAGTTAGTTGATTAGGTGAAAATTTCAAGCTGAATTTTAGGTTATGTAGAAGTTTGATTGATTACATTGACCCGTTAAAGCAGTTCGGGTGGGAACAGTACGGGTTGAAACCGTTCGCGTCGAAAAAATTCGGGTCGAAAAGATTCCCGTCAAATCATTTCTGTTATAAACGGTTCCGTCAAAACAACACGGGTCGAAACGGTTCGCGTTGAAATAGAAAACATACATTAACTGGTGTCACTTGAAACACTCTTTACATCTAACCATATTCACTTCCAAAAGACATAATTTTGCTACATAACTGTACATCACATCTTTCATAAAACATTCATACAATTCTTACATGGTAATCTGAAATATCTACATTTTCTTAGACAAATAAACATGTTTATAAACATCTTGGTAAAAACACACACATGGTAATCTGAACCTTCTATAGCTCTGTTCATTCCAATCTAACGTTGCACTGTGGTTTTAAACTACTAACCATACAGTGTGGCCCCTCATCCGAACACCAAATTCCCATTTCTGTTACTAACTATTTTGGGGGCACTGCATTGAAGACTACAACTTAAATAAAAAATGTTAAGCCAAAATAACCAAACGAAAATCTGTTGCTGCTTACATGAATCATAATTCTAATTCTAATTCAAATACAAAACTGATATGCTGATGCTACTAAAAATTTAGGATCGGGATGTTACATTAACCTCAAGTATTATATGATTGAGTTGTAATGTTGCTGCTGCTACTAAAAACTGATATGCTGCTGCTACTAGTTCGGGTCGAAGCGGTTTGATTCGAAACAGTTCGGGTCGAAGCGGTTCGATTTGACACGGTTCGGGTCGAAGCAGTTCGATTCGAAACGTTACGGGTCGAAACGGTTCACGTCGAAACGGTTCAGAACGAAACGGTTTGATTCAAAACCCGTCCCGTGCGGAAACTCATGTTTTATAATGACTGTTGAATATGAATATCATGTTTTATGAGGTTTATGCATTATATATAGATTATGGAATAATGGAATTTAATAATCCCAACTTTCACCAGTTGGCCGACAACGGACCCAACTTCAAAAATAGCCACTGGCGGTCCCAACTTTTGACATTTTGTAAAACATTGGACCCTTGCTGGGAGAGGAGGAGAGGGTGGTCCCAACTTCAAACATTGGACCACTGGCGGTCACCACTAACATCCCTTGGACGGTGTTAGCAAGGGTCCAATGTTTTACAAAATGTCAAAAGTTGGGACCGCCAGTGGCTATTTTTGAAGTTGGGTCCGTTTCCGGCCAACTGGTGAAAGTTGGGATTATTAAATTCCATTATTCCTATAGATTATAGACTTTGGCTCCTTGACCCATTTTGACCCGTTACTCCATTAGAGGTAGTGGTGAATCCATAAATTTTTGTCAAGGGGTGCAAAAAATAGATTAGGTTAGATAGCGTCACGTCATGACAGGTCAACAGGTTTGGTCATAACGGGTCTACAATTTATTATCAATCAATAATAAGTTAGGTGATATTAAGCCAAAAAGTTGTAAAGCTAGAAGGTAATCTTAATGTAAAACTTATAAATATAATCCCTTTTTTAGTGATTAAGTGAACAAAAGCTAATCTATAAATTTTGATTTCAATTCAAACACTTCCCATATGCAAAATCAAAGTAAGAATTGACATAGTCAAAAGTCAGTGGGTTAGAATAAAATATTAAGGAGTTGAGTGCCAATAAAGAATTGCATGGTTTCCTAATATAAAATCTAATTAGGTGCCTATATTGATTTTCGCCATTTTTAGAACAAAAATATACTGCATTTAAGAAGTTCAGGGGTTGCCTAGGACCCTCCTGGGCTTCAAGTACATCCGCCCCTGATTAGAGGCATAGTATACCTGCATCATTTCTAGCACCTCATTATTCTCACATATTCAAACAAAAATAAGCACCTTATTTTGAAAATGACAGTTGAATATGAATATCATTTGGTCTATGACAATATTCAATTCTCAATATGATACGGATCCACTATGACCTGATAAACAAGCGGTTGCCGACCCACAAGGTTTAAAAAAACGGAAACGAGTTTTGAGGCATTTTCCCTTCGCCTCACGAGGCGTAAGCCTCGAGGCGAACCGAGTCGTAGGCCCGAGGCGGAGTTCAAAAATAAATATAAGTATTATATATCTTATAAAAATAGTAATACTAACTAAATTCATCATCAAATTCATCAAAATAATAAAAAACACACATAAAAAGACATAAATTGCTTGAAACTGACACAAAAACTCAAAAACATCAAAAACAAATATCAAAAACCCCTGAGGCGCACCTGAGGTGCAGCCTTTTTAGCGCATCAGCCCATCTGAGGCGCACATAGAGTATAAACACCCTGAGGCGCGCCTCAGAATCGTTTTTGGCCGTTTTGCCTCGAGGCGCACGCCTCAACCGATTTTTAAAACCATGCTGACCCATACGGTGACCCACTTTGCAGTTTGACCGAGCAACTGATATGGAGGAGTCAAACAATTATCTCAACTTATTTTCCTATAAATTGTTTATGTTTTATTAGTGACCCAGTATCTCCGTGATACCTTTGCATTTCCATCCATGATCCCATTATCTAGGAAGTATCCATCATGCACGTTTATTTCAGTTACATAGGATTTCCTTCTATTTAAGCAATTGTTGAATTAATGATATTTCTGTTGTAAAACATTGGGGCATTGAATATTGGTTTATAAGTTATAAGTTGTTTATTGTCGTCTATTATGTTAGACCAATTGAAAGATGATAAGCGAAATTGGTATTTTTGTTGATACGATCAGTTAATAATGTAAATCTTGTAAAAATCTATTAAGTGATAAGCATGGTTCTATAATTGCGTGTCTGATTTGTTTTATGTTTGTATGAATTTGCTTTATCTAACTCCTTTGTTTAACTTAAATGATATCCTTAAACCAGCTTTATTGTTGCTTGAAGCCTTGAAGTTATGACGTAAAAAATAAAGTGTTAAAAGTGTTAAACCAAATTGAAGCCTGTTGTTAGTTATTAGTTATTAAATTTAGAGTTTGAATTTGCTGTTTTAGTTTAATTTTTTTTAAGAATAATCCCAACTCATTTAATCACCAATAATAATCCGAACTATTCACTTTTGTTTGTAAAATACTCCCAGTTAAAAAAACACTAACTAGGTTAAAAAATTGTTGATGTGGCATCTGATGTGGCCCTTTTAGCTGATGTGTCATATGATGTGGCAGTTGATGTGGCATTTTTTGATGACATGGCAGCTGATGTGGCAGTCTACGTAGCATTTTTCGATGACATGGCAGCTGATGTGGCAGTCTACGTGGCATTTTTCGATTACGTGGCAACTGATGTGGCAGGTGACGTGGCAAGCCACATCAGCAATTTTTTAACCTAGTTAGTGTTTTTTTAACTGGGAGTATTTTACAAACAAAAGTGAATAGTTCGGATTATTATTGGTGATTAAATGAGTTGGGATTATTATTAGCCAATAACAGTGAGTTGAGATTATTTAAATCCAATTTGCCTATTAGTTATTATATCAATTTCGTGTAGAATTGAAGTTGAAAATACAAATCGGGTCATTCGAAAAGGAAAAAAAATTATACTAGACGCCTTAGTTGGAAAGGGCCTTGATTTGTATTTTGTCTTAGGCCCCTGTAAGGGTTGAGCCACCTCTCTGTAAGGTGGTTCCATGAAGTTAACACTATATAACAATTCATAATTTGATTCATTACTTGAATTGATGTGTATTTTATAGTGTAAATTACAAGATGGGAGGCTGGTAGCTATAAAGAAACTATCTTTCAAGAAATCACATCAAGGAGAGGCAGAGTTCCTTGCAGAGGTGAGGATAATCGCAAGCATACAACGCAAGAACCTAGTTTGCCTTTTTGGTTTCTGCTATGAGGGACCTCAAAGGGTACTTGTATACATGAAAAAATCGGAGTTTAGGTTGTATAATTCGTGGTATATATACCTTAAACTCTATTTCAAAAATCTAATTAGATTTGTGTTTGTTTTTTTGATCTTCTCATAGGCACTATAAACATGCCGGAAGACTTGGTTCCAAATTATTTTGGGTATTGCTCGGGGTTTGCAGTACTTGCATGAAGATCACACATTAGGATTGTTCATAGAGATATTAAAGCCATCAACATTTTCTTCGCTGAGGATCAAGCTTATCTTAGCACCGCTTTTGCTGAAACATAGTAAGAGTTCTAACATATAAATAAAATGAATGACCCCAATGAATTACTAAAGTTTTTTCGATTACAATTTAATGATATGTGTTCATGTTTTCGTCATATGTAGAGGTTATCCAACCCTATTATGTCATCAGGGGGAATTTTCTGAAAAGGACGACATATAGTTTCAGAGTTGTGTTTCTTAAGATCATTTGCTGCAGGAGACACTGATCTTACACTTTCACCCGAATTGCAATATCTCCCAGATTGTGTAAGTCATTCGCAATCTTCTAAGTTGATTTATTGAATCAAACTAGATCTTATTTTAGTTTATGTAATCAAGTATATTGCACTAGTTATGAATGAAATCTATAGAAAATGGATAAACAAATGTTGGCAGGTCAACCAAATGTTACTCATTTTGACCCGTTTACCAACCGTGTATTTTGTTACCTATGTTTATTCTGAAACTGATGTTGTATGTGATGAATTTGATACAGGTCAGTCTAATGTCATTTTACTTGGCAAGGACCCAATCGACCCGCATGCAGATAAAACATGTATGGATGCATTTCTTGTTACTATTGTATATATTAATATTGTCTTTTTGGAATAACTTATGTCTTATGATGAAGTGTGGGACTTTGTTTTGTGAAGGGGTTTTGATTGGCTAAGACAAAAGGGCCAGCTAATGGCCAAAATGAAAATGGGAAGAGTTTTTCAAGGAATGAGAGAATGTTACGTTGCAAGTGCTTTCAGGAGTGATGTATGTTGAGACAAAAAGTGCTGTTGTTGCAAGTGCTACTTGGATTGATGCAAGTTTATGTATTTAGTATTCAAATTGACAACTTATGTATGGATTTTGGTTTATTATTGTTAATATTATTAATTTTGTTTTTTAGGTTTGTTCATCTTTGCTATTGTTTTAATTCTACCAAAAATTGAAAATAAATTTGTTAATTACACGAAAATGGTCACATAGCCACAACAATATATGTGACTATAAAATAGAAACGACCACACTTACAGTAAATTCGTGTGACTGTTGATACCATTTTGTCACACATAATGGGCCATTTTCTTAATTACAACAACCTTTTTGTCACAATTTTTTAAAATTCATATGGCCAAAACAAACTTTTTAGTGACTAAATAATAGAAACAGACACACTTATGGTAAACTCATGTGACTATATAATAGAAACGGCCACACTTAAAATAAATTCATGTGGCCATCGATACCATTTAGTCACACTTAATGGACCATTTTGTTAATTACAACAACCTTTTTGCCACAGTTCTTTAAAATTTATGTGGCTAAAACAAATTATTTAGTGACTATATAATAGAAATGGCAACACTTATAGTGAATTCATGTGGCTATATAATACAGATGGCCACACTTACAATAAATTCATGTGACAATGACACCATTTAGCCACACTTAATGGACCATATGCTTGATTACAACAACTTTTTTTGTCATAGTTTTTTTAAAATTAATGTGGCTAAAACAAACTTATTGGTGACTGTATAATAGAAATGGCCACACTTATAGTAAATTCATGTGGCCGTTGCTACCCGTTTAGCCACACTTATTTGACAAGATGATTGATTTCAACAAAACCTTTTAGCCACAGTTTAAGTTGTTATGGCCACACATAAGTGAATGTGGCCGTATGATGCCTACGATGACTCGACCTTTGGTCACACTTGAGCTGGAAAAAAAAGTGTGGCGAAAGGCGTATGGTCACACTCTTTTTATGTGGCCGTAAGCCATTTTTGACGTAGTGAAACCTCTGTGCCAAGAAGACTTGGGTCAATGTCTGTGCCAAGAAGAGGTCTCGCAGACCTTTTTTAATGAAAGGTCTGCGAGAAAACAAACAAGCTGCAGACATGAAACGTCCGCGCGCGTCTGCGCGACGCAGACATAAGTGGCCAGAAGTGCTTCTGGCCAAAAAACAAACACCACCTTAGCAATTTCTCATTCTTTAACTTAACCAAAACTTTGACTAATCAACATGGTTACTAGTAGTTGTTGGAGTCGTTCAAAATGGATCGGATTAAATCAATCCAAAGAACTTTTTGTCTAAATTTATATAAAAATAATTATTATTATTATTATTATTATTAAGTGATAGGGATACGGAGCTAATCCATGATCTAGCAGACTGCAGACTCGTATTTGGTGCAACTAGACACACAGAAGTGGACTGGAAAATGATTCAAGCTAAAAAGGGCATAATCGTATTTGTTGCAACTAGACACAAAGCAGTGGACTGGAAAATGATTCAAGGTAAAAAGGGCATAACTTTCATTACGTTTGACGTTATACGAGGATAAGTAATGGATTTACTCGGTGTGTTGTTAAGACTCCATCTCAACATATACAACTTTTGAAATTACATATCCTACAAATAATTGAAAATAGAAGACATAAGCGAAACAAGACAGGGTCAAGAGGGTTCGGTGACTCATCAGGAAGATAATTTGTTAGATGTTAATATATAAAGTTTAAGATTTTTATATAAAATTAATATGATTTTGACCATCTAGTTGTAGGCGACGGATAATAAAGTCTTTTCATAAACCTTGAATGAAGAAGGTTAGTTACGCAATATGTTATGTATTAATATTAAAGACTTTTTATCATTACTTTTAAGGATTTTGTAGGTGTAAACTCAAGTCTTTATTACACGGTAACGTATTCGATTAATATCACTAATTGCAGCATGCAAGTTAAAACTAAATAAAGTAAACAAATTATAATAAAACTCCAAACCCTCTCTGTTCGTTGATGAGTGGGGTGCGAGTCACTACAACATGCTAAAATTGGTTTAAATCAATTAAAATTCAAACTTTTTTATTTATAACCAAGTTTTATTATTTTTCTAACAAAGTGATCACCTATATTTTCTTAAACTAGCTACAAACTGCATTTGAGTTTAATTATTGTTTCCATGTAATGATATTTTTCATAATTGTATAAGTTTAATTACCTAAATGAAATAGTTATGTAATTTCGTTATCTTTAGTGATTTTTTTTTTTTTATAATTACCATTATATTATACTTCGGTTAAACATGAAAAAAAAACACTAAATAAAATCAAATTTCATATTTGTTTCATTTAATTAACTTAATATAAAAAAGTTGACATTCACAAAAATTTAAAATAACAAAATAATTTTTAAATGATTTAATACCTAGGAAAAAAAATATAAGAATAGTTTCATAATATTACTAATGTTTTAACATGGGATTAGGGTGTAACTTGTAAGCATGGTTGCAGAAATCGGCCTAGGCGGCCGATTAATCGGCGCCTAGGCGCTAGGCGGTCACCTACTGACTAATTTCGAGCTAGGCGGTCAATTAATCGGCCATGGTCAAAGTCGGTCCTAGGCAGTACCTAGGCGGTCCTAGGCGGTCAAAAATCGGATTAATCGGACTATATTAATCGGTCAAAATCGGTCAAAATCGGTCCTAGGCGGTCAAAATTGGTCAAAATCGGTCAAAATCGAACCATACTATCTGAAACTTGAAGTATTTATGTGAATTTTGAAGTATTATTTTTATATTATTGGGTATATATATATATAATTTTGAAAAAATACATATAAAAATCCCATTCCGATTAATCCCGATTAATCCTGATTAATCCCGATTAATCCCTAGGCGGTACCTCACCGCCCGACTAGCGCCTTCTACAACATTGCTTGTAAGTAACCAACAGCTGGCGACACTGTGACCAAATTTCAAGGAACCCTTGGGCTAAGTTATGTAACTCTGATTGGAACTTATAATTGTTGAAGAATTAATGGAGATTACCTCTGACGGCAAGTTACCACTAATGAGGATTATGGAACTTACCACTGAAGCGAGTTACCTCTAGTGAAGATTGATGAAGTCTCGCTAATGAAGAAGAGATGCCACGTGTTAGCCTATCATTTGACGAAGACAATCTGTTGAGAGGATGTTATACATAATTGTCACTTGTCAATTCCGTACGTTTCAACAAGAATATAGATACACGAGTCTGCATTGATATTATTATCACTTGACCCCATAGTTTAATGTGTGCAAATTCAGAGAAAATTTGCATGTCACCCTCTTCATAGCTAGAGCGTTAGCTAGAAAACCATCTGTAAATTCAATTTTAATTTATAACTAGTTTTACATGATGTATTGAAACAGTCGATTTTGATTAATACCTTGTGCTTATAGCAATTGTTCTTCTACTCTTGTTTATTGTTTTGTGCATATTGTGAATCAGTTGACGATGAAACAGTGATACCTTACACATTGATTAACTAATATCCCGCTGCAAACTAACTCACAGTGAATGTAGGGTATTAGCTAAGTTTTAGCTTGATTGCGATGCACACAAATTTAATCTCTCAACAACATTGTATCCTAGAAAGATCTAATTCTCTTGGTAGTAACTCGGAAGGTATTCATGCAGTGGCAATATCTTATAAATAATGGATAAACAAAGTAGGCATGACGTGTAAAGTTTACACAACTATTGCCCTAGGTTGTTAATAGATTTATGTAACAACCGATGATTGCGATTTAGATGGCAAGAATGCACAGCTACTATTACGACACGATTGTTTGATAAACCTATACTAGCAACTTCAGTTGACAAATTACAATAAAAAGAAGTCAAATTGGATTTATATAATTCCAACTTTCTCAATTTTGCCGATAATAATCTCAACTCAGTTACTGGGCGATAATAATCCGAAGTGGTCCACATTTGGCCGATAATAGTCTGCGTTAAGTATAGCTTAACGGAGTTAAGTTTTTTCCCGAATTACAAACAGATGTTTTAGGGCTTTTGCTTAGAACGAGGATACGAGTTAATTGATGTAAAATTTACCTCGAAATACTGCCCCAAATGACGAAAACGGTGCTTTAATTCGGGTGTTTAAACTTCAAATTAACAAAAATCAAGCCGTTTGAAGCACCGTTTCAAGGTAAGTTTTACATAAATCGACTCGTATCCTCCTTCTGATCAAAATCCATAAAACATCGGTTTGTAATTCTGTAACACCTCGTAAAATCGTGTTCAATAATGCATTGACACGTGTCCCAAATCCTAATGATGCCTAATGTTGGCTAGGAGGGACTATTTTTGTCAAAAGTGAAAATTATGAATGTGGAGGGACTAAAAGTGTCAACATGCTGAAACTATGCCTCTGAGAGACCTTACACGGTGTCCGTATTCTCAAATGAGCCACTTGTTGGACGAGAGGAACCGTTTGTGGAATTGTTTGAAAGTTTGTGAGAAGAAGGGTTAAAAGCGTCAACATGTTAATTTATACATCTGATGTAAGACCCGTCATAATTTATCAAGATTATATTAATAAACTACGCATTTTACATGAAAATGCGACCTTTCAAAAACTTTTATAAGTTATCATTCATACATGATTAAAACATTCAAAAGAAAGTAACAATTGTTTACATAGTTCACTTTTGATAACAAGGTTTAAACTCAAATGCGGAAGCTTCATTTATCGTGTGTTCGGTTCTTGTTAGGCGCTTGATCTTCATCCGGTTAGCATATATCATTTACCTGTAATCAAAACCAACACAAACGTTAGTTTTGATAATTATGTAACATGTTTCTTCAAGTACTTTGAGCCAAATAAGTGAAACAAACAAAATCTGCAAGTTGTACCCCTGTCGCGTACCGCGACAGGGTTCCCTAATTCTGTCGCGTGCCGCGACCGTGGTCGCGTGTCGCGCCCCAATCATCTTGGTCCTTCGCGTGGCGCGAGGGTCACCATTTTCCAGCAGGTTTGTTTCTGCAACCTGCATTTTTTTTTTTACATAAACATGCATAACTTTCAAACGACACATCTGTTTTACGCGATTTTTATTTCGTATTGACCGTAATGCAGCCTCCTATGTAATCTACACTAAGGTTTGTAACGATGCTGATTTATAAGCTAACGGCTTATAAATCTCTTATACAATTATTCGACCCGTTTCATAATCTATTAAACGACTTGTTTCTAAATCATTTTTAAATCATCATAGAACCTTGGACTACTTGTTAACTCAAAAATCTTTAACTCGTGAACATAACTTTTATGAATTATGGGACCAATGCCCAAGCTATGCGCATAATTCATTTTGACCCGTTTAGGAGATTTAAACATTTAAGTTCAAATCTCGCTCTTCTCTTTCCACACATCACATTTCCACGTTAATATGTCTACTTATACTCCGCCAATTTACGCGTACCTGGCTCGGGTCAAAGTATTGACCCGTTTTAATACATTGCCTTAATAATTTACTGATTCATAGCAACTCAAATTCCATAATCCGTTTTACCCCGTGAGCATCGGACTCGACAAGCACTTATTAGTCATTATTCGTCAAATGGTGTTAACATTACCATTTGACCCGTTTAGTCTAAATGACCAAACATTTTGCACTTATAATTGAATGGTATTTATTTTCCATTTCATTATTTAACCCATTTCGCCCCTTTTGCCATTAAACATACTTCTTTTTTTTTATCATTTTATTCGTCCCGACCCGTATCATTTCGTGTCGGAACCCATATTTTGGATATAACCTTGGTCGTGTTTATAATCTATAAAGCAAATACGTATCCATAAAAAAAGGGGGTGTAAGCTTTACTTACCTTGCATCCTTGCGAGCTTCATACTTGAACTTGTATCCATTTGACCCGTTCATTTCCAAGCTCCTATCTAGCTTGTCAGAGTCAAACTACCATATCATGTCCACAAGATGATTAGATTAGTCAACATTAACATGACCACCACACCGTATGGATTCACACACTTATTCATCAAAGTATGCTATTTATTCAACAACTATATATTTTTTTTTTCATAACTCTTTCCATTCACTAACCGTTTGACCCGTTAGTCAAGTTACTTATACGAACTACGAACTAGTTAGTAAGTGATTTTGAACACTTTAAACATGTCACATAAAGTGTTATTTGTTCCTAACAATAAATACTTCATGACTAAATCAAGTATACGCAATCATATGTCTTTTTCTGGATTAATAATGACATTATTAATGTGTAGCGATTTTCTATACAGCTGCTGTAATTGACCATTATGACCCATTCAAAGTCCGAACTAGATTAACATGTTCAAAGATGGATCGTAGAAAACTTCAATACCTTCGCAAGCATATAAGGTACACCTTCTAACGAATTTTCTATGATTTTATATGATTTTTATAAAATCAGCACAGCAACTATATTTTCATTTTTCAAACAGCTTTCAAGGTTTTGAACAGCGGTTTAATTCATTCTTTTGGCCTATTTAACAACCACATTTGTTTCTTATGATTGAAAACAGTAAAAATTTACTTCATAAGCTTTCCGAAAAGGTATAGAACACCCAAATCGGATAAACGGTTGATTTTATATGATTTTTTTAAGATTAGTCGAAATCCATATAAAAAGCTGCGGAAATCATGTTTAGGGTCATTTTAAATTCGAACCAAACCATCAAATGCAACCCATTTCCATGGCTAAAACCCTTATTAAACTCTTGGTAATGGTTAGAAACCTATAACACAGTGATTGTAGGCTAAGAGATGTCAAAAACATCATCTATTTCAAGAAGTCATCATATGAATCCTAATTTTATCATCTTTGTCAATTTAAGAACTAGAACTAAAATTAACATATATTCAAGTCCTATTTGGTGATTCTCATACACCATCATGTTTAATTTCATACAAATCAAAGATTTGTCATAAACCCACTACTCATGAAATCATCAAATCAAGCTCTACATACAAACTAGTAGACAACACGATTCACTTGGGCATTTTAACGAGCACCATATGGGCATGATTTTTATACCTCTTCTATTTAGTTCATGGCTAATATTTTTAACCAAGTTTCAATCATTAAATCAAACCCTTATGTCTAGCACTCATGAACAATATCAAATCTTGCATCATAACATCAATTTTTCTCAGATTTACCATCACTTTTCAAGTGTTCATCATATTTTCATAAAACCCATTTAACACATAATAGGGTAATTACCAAATCCCTAGTTTTGACAACAATTCATCAAATTCTCTACTAGGGTTTGTTTCTAAACCAAGATATAATCACAATAACACTCATTGATTCAATATTCATTCCAGAATTTCGATTATGATTGTTCATCATAATCTCAAAGTATCACTAAATCATAAATTTCAACATACCTTGTGATCCCCACGACTAGGTGATCATTAATACGTGTTCATGCATCCGATTCGGGCTAGATTTGACCTTCAATTTTGTTGATTTGTTGAAGTTAGGGTTTGAGCTCCCATGGAGCTTCTCCTGGTCGTTCAGAACACGCACACAAAGCGTGTGTGTGTATTTTATATTTTTTTTTGTTTTGTTTTAATAAAACAAGTTTCCCACTTGTCCATATTAGTCCCTCATGTTTAGAGATTCATAAATGAAACTATAACTCATAGTTTATTATTTAATTACCCATTACTAACTAGGTTAATTTTACCTAGTTAACTTAGTGGGTCCGGGAGTTAAAACCCGTTTCTTATTTAAATCCAAATATTTGCCGGGTTATTTTTACTAATAACGGTACGTTACCCGTCTTTTAGTATTAACAGAGTTTAATTACCAAACCCGTTTTCGGGGTGTTACAAGTCTACCCCCCTTAAAGAGGTTTCGTCCTCGAAACCTTGCTTACATAGTACATTGAGTTCTAAACTCAATGCGTTTGACCTGAGTAATCTCTTAAGCATTATTCATACTTTAACCAATTGTTAGTATTACCAGAAAAATTATGGTAATATCTTTTTGGTTACAGAACCTCTACGTACCTCATACGACATAATGTGCCTTGAAATAAGATAATTCTGTTATTTCTACTAGTTTAGTCAACTTAGCGATTTCCATCGCCTTTATATATTATCGAACTCTTGGTGAATCTGTTACCTTGACCCGTTTAAAGGTCTTTAGTGAAATATTTCACTTTTAGCAATAATTTCTTTTGTTTTCAAATTCATTTATTCGGTTCAGTTATACCGAATCCACCGCTTACAAGCAACCATCTTACTTAAATGACCTTAACCGGTCTCACTAACTAGACTTATTAGTCCAGTTGCTTTTTACCGCTCACTTGGTTATAATGTGATTCCACTTCACATTGCATTTCTTGACCGTGATCGTGTCACGTCATGTTTAATTTATATCAACCTTTCATTTTCGAAAATACCAATTTTTCGAATATATCGTCTTGCACCTATCGATGTTAAGACCCATACTCTTTGATATTTGTTATTTCCAAATTCGTCTTATAGTATTCATATTTGTTAAAACGTTGTTTCTTACTAAAACTGAATTTTAGTTTAACGTTTTTCCTTTTAACTATGTCAATTACTCATATTAAGGAAATTGACAACCCATAATTTATTCTTTTTCGTTCTCATTTTACGCGGGGAATCATAACTAGTTCCCTCGCTATGTCTAGATAACCCATAGGTTCATTCACTTAGCCTCGTAGGCTATTTCTTTAGGCTCTCACCTCTTTAAGGCGAGTCCTTTATGATCCTTTTTCCTCTTTTTTTTTTTATTCATGACCCGTAGGTCATTTTGGTCCCGTAGACCTTTACACTGTTTATAACCCGAAGGTTATGATGATCCCGTAGATCATTCTTTTTACTCGTGTCTTTATTAAAATATATATTTGGTGTCAAAGCACTCTTTTTATGTTTGAAAATCATTTGTTTTCATGCTTGAAATCCGTTAACTTTGACTGTAGTTCGTGTCTACAATCGTTTTCTTTCGGATAATTCTTCTGACTCTATGACTTCTCACGTTAATTAAGCATCGGTTTGTCTCAAGCTTACCGTTATCCGGCTTGCGCTTACTTATGCCATCAAGCATTATACTTTATTCAACCCGTTCAACCTCAAAATAGTTGAATATAATTATCAAAATTTCTGTTTGCGAAATTTTATGGTCTTTCAGTCATAACTCATAATCCGAGTCTTTTGACTTTAAATTCGTGTTCCCGTTTCTCGGTTTACGCATGTGTTTAAATCCTTACCCATCAACCGGGTACTTTACCGAAGTCATTATTAGTGCAAGCATTCCGGTATACATTAAGATTTCGTTTTAATTTGTTTGGTTGTCTTAGCGAAATCCATCGCTTTTATTCAACCAAACCTTTATTCTTTATTTGACCATCCTTGACAGTCTTATAAACTATGAATGATGATTATCATCATCATCATTTCTTTACTACGACCAAAGTCAACGACTTTGATCGTTTTCCCCATGTGGGCAATACCTTTGTTTCTATGACCCCGCGGGTCATTTATACTTTGGTTTTACAATGCCCTTTTTGTCTACCATGGTTTTTGATCGTTTTTTTTTTTCATGTGGGCAATACCTTTGTTTCTATGACCCCGCGGGTCATTTATACTTTGGTTTTACAATGCCCTTTTTGTCTACCATGGTTGTTTCGTCCAAAATGACTTATGTCACGAATTTCCTTGGGTCATTTATTTCTATGTGCGCCATACATCGTTTTTATGGTTCCCGCGAAAACCATTTATACGAGTATGCCCATAAGATTTCTTGACCCTAAGGATCCTTTAAATTTTCATTCATCTTAACCTTACTACATCGGACATAACTGCGCTCATTATAAGAAGCTCATGCTATCATATGTTCACTACTTACTTGGCCAGAGTAAGCGATCAACACATGGTACGCGTGACCTTATTATAATTACCACATCACGTCCCATGTAAGTAACTCCTCAAATTATTTCCATATTTATGATTTCATTTGGTAAAACTTTATTTAATTGTTAGTTAACAATTATTAGTTTTAGTCGTTTATCCTTGAACATGTAAAATGTCCCTTTTTATAAACATTTATTCACATTCGTTGATGTGATCATTACTTTTCTCAATAGGATTTATATTGAGAATACTTACTTGGATGATCACTCTCGTCCAAGTTTCTATATAAACTGAATTCTGTTATTGTCTTGTTATTCACAATTTGTGAATAATACATATTCTCTACTGAATTTCTCTTGGAAACGTCATCCTGGATAGGTAACCTATCCAGGTTTTCCAAGTTTCATATTCTATATGCAACTGTCATTCACTATGTATTTGTTGCATATTACTGTTTGTACTATAAGTTTAAAATGTGCACCTGATAATGCTTGCTCCGACGGGCATTCCTTGCCATTACTTATTTGCGATCGTTACGCGATTTAGGTCCTTGATGAGTATGCTCTTCTTGTCACATCTCGAACCGTTCCATCATCATATCCGCAATTTGTTAAGCTCTCGCTATCTTCAGATGCGAGTGTCCTTCAATTAAAACATTTACAAGAATTAGTAATATTAACTTCAATAATCGCCCGTATTATAATACAAGGCTTTTCTACTATACGCGTCAACGCGCGCAATTTTGTCAACTATATTTATCATTTAATTGAGGTAACGTGTATCACACGATAACCCTATGTGTTGTTCACAACATTTCAATACATACCAAACCATTAATATACATGTACTTACTGGATTTGCGATCAAGCCTCGAACCGAACACACTTTACTCTTTAACCATGAGCTCTGATTACCAACTTGTAAGACCCGTCATAATTTATCAAGATTATATTAATAAACTACGCATTTTACATGAAAATGCGACCTTTCAAAAACTTTTATAAGTTATCATTCATACATGATTAAAACATTCAAAAGAAAGTAACAATTGTTTACATAGTTCACTTTTGATAACAAGGTTTAAACTCAAATGCGGAAGCTTCATTTATCGTGTGTTCGGTTCTTGTTAGGTGCTTGATCTTCATCCGGTTAGCATATATCATTTACCTGTAATCAAAACCAACACAAACGTTAGTTTTGATAATTATGTAACATGTTTCTTCAAGTACTTTGAGCCAAATAAGTGAAACAAACAAAATCTGCAAGTTGTACCCCTGTCGCGTACCGCGACAGGGTTCCCTAATTCTGTCGCGTGCCGCGACCGTGGTCGCGTGTCGCGCCCCAACCATCTTGGTCCTTCGCGTGGCGCGAGGGTCACCATTTTCCAGCAGGTTTGTTTCTGCAACCTGCATTTTTTTTTACATAAACATGCATAACTTTCAAAGCACACATCTGTTTTACGCGATTTTTATTTCGTATTGACCGTAATGCAGCCTCCTATGTAATCAACACTAAGGTTTGTAACGATGCTGATTTATAAGCTAACGGCTTATAAATCTCTTATACAATTATTCGACCCGTTTCATAATCTATTAAACGACTTGTTTCTAAATCATTTTTAAATCATCATAGAACCTTGGACTACTTGTTAACTCAAAAATCTTTAACTCGTGAACATAACTTTTATGAATTATGCGACCAATGCCCAAGCTATGCGCATAATTCATTTTGACCCGTTTAGGAGATTTAAACATTTAAGTTCAAATCTCGCTCTTCTCTTTCCACACATCACATTTCCACGTTAATATGTCTACTTATACTCCGCCACTTTACGCGTACCTAGCTCGGGTCAAAGTATTGACACGTTTTAATACCTTGCCTTAATAATTTACTGATTCATAGCAACGCAAATTCCATAATCCGTTTTACCCTGTGAGCATCGGACTCGACAAGCACTTATTAGTCATTATTCGTCAAATGGTGTTAACATTACCATTTGACCCGTTTAGTCTAAATGACCAAACATTTTGCACTTATAATTGAATGGTATTTATTTTCCATTTCATTATTTAACCCATTTCGCCCCTTTTGCCATTAAACATACTTCTTTTTTTTTATCATTTGATTCGTCCCGACCCGTATCATTTCGTGTCGGAACCCATATTTTGGATATAACCTTGGTCGTGTTTATAATCTATAAAGCAAATACGTATCCATAAAAAAAGGGGGTGTAAGCTTTACTTACCTTGCATCCTTGCGAGCTTCATACTTGAACTTGTATCCATTTGACCCGTTCATTTCCAAGCTCCTATCTAGCTTGTCAGAGTCAAACTACCATATCATGTCCACAAGATGATTAGATTAGTCAACATTAACATGACCACCACACCTTATGGATTCACACACTTATTCATCAAAGTATGCTATTTATTCAACAACTATATATTTTTTTTTTCATAACTCTTTCCATTCACTAACCGTTTGACCCGTTAGTCAAGTTACTTATACGAACTACGAACTAGTTAGTAAGTGATTTTGAACACTTTAAACATGTCACATAAAGTGTTATTTGTTCCTAACAATAAATACTTCACGACTAAATCAAGTATACGCAATCATATGTCTTTTTCCGGATTAATAATGACATTATTAATGTGCAGCGATTTTCTATACAGCTGCTGTAATTGACCATTATGACCCATTCAAAGTCCGAACTAGATTAACATGTTCAAAGATGGATCGTAGAAAACTTCAATACCTTCGCAAGCATATAAGGTACACCTTCTAACGAATTTTCTATGATTTTATATGATTTTTATAAAATCAGCACAGCAACTATATTTTCATTTTTCAAACAGCTTTCAAGGTTTTGAACAGCGGTTTAATTCATTCTTTTGGCCTATTTAACAACCATATTTGTTTCTTATGATTGAAAACAGTAAAAATTTACTTCATAAGCTTTCCGAAAAGGTATAGAACACCCAAATCGGATAAACGGTTGATTTTATATGATTTTTTTAAGATTAGTCGAAATCCATATAAAAAGCTGCGGAAATCATGTTTAGGGTCATTTTAAATTCGAACCAAACCATCAAATGCAACCCATTTCCATGGCTAAAACCCTTATTAAACTCTTGGTAATGGTTAGAAACCTATAACACAGTGATTGTAGGCTAAGAGATGTCAAAAACATCATCTATTTCAAGAAGTCATCATATGAATCCTAATTTTATCATCTTTGTCAATTTAAGAACTAGAACTAAAATTAACATATATTCAAGTCCTATTTGGTGATTCTCATACACCATCATGTTTAATTTCATACAAATCAAAGATTTGTCATAAACCCACTACTCATGAAATCATCAAATCAAGCTCTACATACAAACTAGTAGACAACACGATTCACTTGGGCATTTTAACGAGCACCATATGGGCATGATTTTTATACCTCTTCTATTTAGTTCATGGCTAATATTTTTAACCAAGTTTCAATCATTAAATCAAACCCTTATGTCTAGCACTCATGAACAATATCAAATCTTGCATCATAACATCAATTTTTCTCAGATTTACCATCACTTTTCAAGTGTTCATCATATTTTCATAAAACCCATTTAACACATAATAGGGTAATTACCAAATCCCTAGTTTTGACAACAATTCATCAAATTCTTTACTAGGGTTTGTTTCTAAACCAAGATATAATCACAATAACACTCATTGATTCAATATTCATTCCAGAATTTCGATTATGATTGTTCATCATAATCTCAAAGTATCACTAAATCATAAATTTCAACATACCTTGTGATCCTCACGACTAGGTGATCATTAATACGTGTTCATGCATCCGATTCGGGCTAGATTTGACCTTCAATTTTGTTGATTTGTTGAAGTTAGGGTTTGAGCTCCCATGGAGCTTCTACTGGTCGTTCAGAACACGCACACAAAGCGTGTGTGTGTATTTTATATTTTTTTTTTGTTTTGTTTTCATAAAACAAGTTTCCCACTTGTCCATATTAGTCCCTCATGTTTAGAGATTCATAAATGAAACTATAACTCATAGTTTATTATTTAATTACCCATTACTAACTAGGTTAATTTTACCTAGTTAACTTAGTGAGTTCCGGGAGTTAAAACCCGTTTCTTATTTAAATCCAAATATTTGCCGGGTTATTTTTACTAATAACGGTACGTTACCCGTCTTTTAGTATTAACAGAGTTTAATTACCAAGCCCGTTTTCGGGGTGTTACATCTGATTGACCCTTTGACGAACCGGGAGCTTTATGATGTTCGGTCATACTCTCGGGTGTGCCTAATATTGACCATTAAGGGCTTTTATGCCTAATATTGATAATACATGAGAGTTTGGAAGTTTAGGGGCTAGAAGTGTCAAAGAACAAAATTAAATTTGCTGACCAGGGTCCCATACGGACTGTATGGATTGACCTTTACGGTCCGCAAGCACTTGCCCAGCTCCGAAAAATTACTTGCAGTCCACATCAAGGCTGCCAAATCCCCTAATTCGAATCTATGGGCTTGTTGGCTGTTTATGACACGTTTAGGAACACTTGTTACCATCCCATGAAGCCTCTAAACACCTGGAATGATCAAAATCATCCTAAAAAACTATAAATAGGTGTTGGTTTTCATTGTAAACATGCACCATTTCTTGTTTTCCTTTCTATACTCTCCTCCGAAAGTTCCTGAGCATTTGGGAGCTTTCCTTTAAGTTTTAATCAGACCCTTGGATCACATGTAAGTGTTCCTTTCTTTGCTTGTTCGTTTATTAGGCTTTTAAAGTCGAAAGTCAAGCTTTTTCGATAAACGCTTTGACTTTTGGTTTAGACCTTAATGGTCCAGCCATTGTTCGCAACGAACATGGCTACGTGATCGTAATTAGGTAGGTGTTAATCCCTAAAAAGGGCACCTCCTGAAAATCACGTATGCTTGGTCAATTGACGGGTCAAACTTATTGTCTTAAAAAGTCAAACTGAGCAGATTTTGAAATATTCATAATCTGAGTTTAAAGGTGTTCTAAAATATGTTTTAACACTTAAAAAACTTGGTAATAATTATTAGAACATGTGTAAACATGTTCGGCTCGTTAATTCCAGTTTTAGGGTCGGTTCGCAACCGAAAGTCGTGAAATTTGACTTCTGCTTTGACTTTCGATTCTGACCCGAATTAGATTAGTTTGCTACTGATTTACTGGTTCCGTTATGAATTTAAACGCCTCGGATCGACGTCGACCTCCGGCTTTTCAAAACCAAACTCGTTGACCTCCCCAGACCATCCTCTGACGAGAAAAATACAGACTCGAAAGAACTGCAAGGATGCAACCCGAAAGAACACGAACAAAAGAATCAGAAGAAGCGCAGGCCATACGTAAGAAATGAATGAACACAAACAAAAAGAACACGTGATTCTTTCAGAAGAACGAAGGTAGATATACACATCCAAGTCCTTTACAATTAAACCTTCCTCCTACGAAAGTAACGAAACCAACACAAGATACATCCAAACTATTATCTTCGACACCTATTCCAAGCAAGTTGCATACACAAATACACGGGAACTATAACACCAATATGAACTATAACAAAGAATAGAATGGAATGACTTTTCGATAATAAAAATCTTCTCATTCGCCTAGTTTGCAACCCCGAACATACGGGTGGTCAAACTTTATGTATTTGACCCAATATGAACGGTACTTTGTCATTGCCAACTCTAGCCACGGTTTCATGTTTCCGTTATAGTGAATCACAGCTGCTTTCTCGATATCCCTTTTATCAATGCTCGGGTTGTACCCGAGACCGAGTACATGCCATGACTTGTCGAGTGGATGTGTTAGCCCGTAAAATGTCATTAGTCCAGGTGGCAACGTCCCGAGCTTCCATAAAACCCGATCTTCATTCTGGTAACAACACAATCAGTAAATTATCTAACAGTTAATGAAATATATTGTGCCCAGATTGTAAATGAACCTAACGAACACGAAGAGAAGCATTTATCATGTTCGTTCATTTAACTTTAACCGAACATGAACACGAGCATTTAATCCAACACATATAACCGAACATGAACATGAACATTTAATCTAACACATTTTTTATTCATGTTCGTTTATCAAGAAAATGGGCATGTTCGTGTTTGTTTATGTTCGTTCGTTTAAAACCTAAACAAACAGTTCAAGAACGTAAACGAACATAAACAAACATAATTTAACAAACAATAAACAAACATAAATGAAAACAAATAAACATAATTGACTAAACATAAACGAACATAAAGTAAGTTTTTATATGAATTAGTGATAAATTACGATAACTCCCATTGCAAAATCCATTTTTAGTACTAGAAAACCCAATTACTAATTAATTATACTTATATAAGTAGTTAGAAAGTTCCTTTTATGTTTAATATTCATATAAATATAACTACTTACGTATTTAAATTGAAACGAAAAATGAACGAACAAAACGTGTGTTCATGTTCATTCCTTCAAGAGCAAAGTACATGGATGGTCCCTGTGGTTATCCAAAATTTCGGATTTAGTCCAAAGTTTTTTAAAGTACACAGACGGTCCTTGTGGTTTGCAATTTGCAACGTATTGGGACCATCCGTGTACTTTTGGCAAAAGTTGGGACTTGGGGACTAAATGTGTTACAAAGCGCAAACCACATGGACCATCCGTGTACTTTAAAAAAGCTAGGGACTAAATCCAAAATTTTGGTTAACCACAGCGACCATCCGTGTACTTTACTCTTCCTTAAATTAAATCAACACAAAATTGTGTTCATGTTCGTTCGTTTATATATAAACAAACATAAACGAACTTCCCGTCGAACAAGTTCACGAACAGTTCATAAACGTTTGGTTCATTTACAGGCCTACATTTAATAAGAATCTAGAGATAAAAAAAAATTACTACTGTAAAAATCTTACCATATTTTGCCATTTGTGGTAAATACCAGTTATATCCTTCTTCTTCCACACATCAAGATCAAACATATTCATCCCGTAAGCCCATCCACACGCATTCGGGTCAAAATTTCTCGCAATATGAGGATTCGAGAAATTCAAATACTTATCAAAACGGTGAAAGCTTTCCCCACACGTTTCACCGCACCGTTCACTTTCCCATTCAGATCGACCTTCCATAACCCCGTTAAGTCTTTTTGAACCACAATATCATCATCCAGAAAAAGAATTTTGTTCAATTTGGGATAAACTTGAGGGAGATAAAACCGAAGGTGATTCAACATTGAAAGATACTTCGGGTTTCGGTATTTTAAATTTGATGAACCGGTTGTTTGATGATCTGATTTGAAATAGTATTCTTTCATTGCGGCGGATTCGAGTTGTCGAAGAACCGGACAGTAGGATGAGTTTAGCCGTTTGAATTCGTCGACGTTTTCCACGTGGATTGTAGCTTTGCCAGGTGGATTAAGTAAAAACCACATGTTCATTGCTCCGAAATTTAATTTATCGGAGACGAGATGAAAAACATGTTTCTCTGGTTCCTGTATTAGATATAAATAAGTTCATTAGAACCATTAAAAATCTTACAGCCTCCAAATTAAATTTAAAAAAATTATACTTAACGTAGTTTTTGAAAATGAAAAAAAAAACTATCAAATTTACCCGCGCTACGCAGCGGGAATTAGGCCAGTATCAGTTTGGTTCATTACGGTACCGGCACTCGTTATGACAACCGAAAAAGAAAACCAAAAAAATAAAATTGCTATAAGCCCAAAATGATTTCGACACGTATTTTACATTGATCAAAAACCATAAAAATGAATATCGGCACTGGTTATGTAAGTAAATACCGGTACCGATACTGTTCGGATGAAATCAGTTTGGTTTGTCGCGTTATCGGCACTCGTATAGTATAGCCTGTGCTACGGAAAAAACTATATTTCGAATACAATTGTTTTTTCGAGAAAATTTATATAGCAATGTCGAGAATAAAAAGATGAACACAATTGTATTGAGTTTTTTTTCAAATTAACGAACGCGAGTTATTGAAGAAAATCATAATAAATACAAATTAAATGGGTTAAAAGCATATATTATTAATAGTATAAGGGGATAACTCAAAAAAAAAAAAAAAAAAAAAACCTCAAGATAAAGCCAAGTGACCAATCAAAGTGAACTCTATTCACAAAACTTGCAAGTCAATGCAACCTGGTTCATACACAAAAGGCATGTTTTTACATATGCTTAATGCTTACTTGGACTATAGGCAATCAAAATAGTACCGTTCACAATCTGCAAAGTATTTATGTTTGACAGAACGTTCAAGAATCAAGATTAATTGTAAAAACAAGTACTGATGTTGCAAATATTTGTACTGGTTTATAGACACGACAACCCATTGTTAGGTTGAAACGTATGCCAATGATATATGAAGCTTATAAATAAAAAAAAGAGTAAAATGCCATTTTTGTCCCTGAGGTTTGGCCAGTTTAGCGACTTTCGTCCAAATGTTTGTTTTTCCAAATCTAGATTTAAAAGGTTTGAAATCTTGTCATTTTCATCCGGCTCGTTAACTCTGTCCATTTTTCTCCGTTAAGTCAAGGGTATTTCCGTCTTTTTTGTTAACTTAAAGAGCAATTCGGTCTTTTTTACTTTATGTACAAGCATTTTGCATAATGTACAAGTATTCAAAATATCCTTAACGGAGAAAAAAAGATAAAGATATCTCTGACTTAATGAAGAAAAATGGATAGAGTTAACAAGCCGGATGAGAATGGCAAGATTTCAAACCTTTTAGATCCAGATGCGAAAAAACAAACATTTGGACGAATCACGAAACCTCGGGACGAAATGGCATTTTACTCAAAAGAAAAAAGGATACATAAATATAGGGTTGTGTTAAATACACCTTAAAGTCAACTTTTTTTTTTAGGAAAATTGGTATTTAATAAACCAACCTTTAACCAGTTGGTAAATAATAATCCAACCTAGAGAATTGGTATATAATAATCCTACCTATCAACATGTTGGTACTCAATGAACTTCTGTTAATTTTTTTTAACTGAAGTTAGTTTTTAAGTTTTATTTATTACACAAACAGTCCCTGTAGTTATAAAAAAAATCATAAAAATCCTAAAAAATCAAAAAAAATTCTAAAAAATCATAAAAATTAAAAAAAAATAAAAAAATCTTAAAAAATCAAAAAAATTATAAAAAATCAAAAAAATTCTAAAAAAATCAAAAAATTTCTAAAAAATCATAAAAATTCTAAAAAATCAAAAAAATTCTAAAAAATCATAAAAATTCTAAAAAATCAAAATTCTAAAAAATTCTAAAAAATTTTAAAAATTCTAAAAAAAATTATAAAAACTAAAAAATTCAAAATTCAAGTTTCCGTAAAAAAAAGGTGATGATTCCTAAGTAAGGCATCCTTTCATATCAACAATATTCAGACAACGAATCTTATAATATATAGATTTTTCAATCACATTTCAAAGTCAAATCCTTAAACCTCCATCATCAAAATTCAAAATTAATAATAAAAAAAATCTGAAACCAATTCAAATAGTGCACGTGAAAACGGAGTAAACTAAAAAAAATTCATCGGACCTGGAGCCACCGTAACCGCCTGCGACGGAGCCGCCGTAACTGCCGCCGAGAAATACTACAGAAACCGGAACATGAGAACGGACGGAGGTGGCAGCGATTGATTATTAACCGACGGAGGTGCGGTGGCCGAAGAGAGGTTTCCGGTGGATTAGGTGCGTTAGGATCAGGTACGGAGGAGAACGGGATCTGTAACGGTGAAGATTAAGAAGAATTCGTCGGACCTGGAGACACCTTAACCGCTTGCGGCGGAGCAGCGGTAACTGTCGCCGGAGGAGTAGTTACAGAAACCGGAACATGTGACGGAGGCGGCGGCGATTGCTGATTAACCGACGGAGGTGGCGGCGATTGCTTATTAACCGATGGAGGTGGCGGCGATTGAAAACCAAGCGACGGAGGTGACGGAGATTGATTATTAAGTTTATCATAATTTTTTTTATTTTTTAGAATATTTTTGATTTTTTAGATTTTTTTTATTTTTTTGATTTTTTATAATTTTTTTGATTTTTTAAGATTTTTTTGATTTTTTAAGATTTTTTTGATTTTTTTAGAATTTTTATGATTTTTTAGAATATTTTTGATTTTTTATGATTTTTTTAGAATTTTTAAATTTTTTTTGATTTTTTAGGATTTTTATGATTTTTTTATAACTACATGGATTGTTTGTGTAATAAATAAAACTTAAAACTAGTAACTTATAACTACAGGGACTGTTTGTGTAATAAATAAAACTTAAAAACTAACTTCAGTTAAAAAAAATTAACAGAAGTTCATTGAGTACCAACATGTTGATAGGTAGGATTATTACATACCAATTCTGTAGGTTGGATTATTATTTACCAACTGGTTAAAGGTTGGTTTATTAAATAACATTTTTCCTTTTTTTTACTTTTTTCTCACAAGTCAACTTCTCAAGTTTCCATAAAGTAATAATTTCTCACTACACTTTACAAGTTTCCATGTATCTTTTAATTTTTTTTTACAGTTGCAAATAATTCTAAAAAAATACAGTTAAAAAAATATGTTGGGTGTATTTATTACACCCCTAAAATAAATTAATTTTTTTCCCAATCGGGCGTAAGTAATACGTCACTTCTGCAAAATATGTTTTTAAAATTTTAAAATAATATGCTTCGTCAAAGGTTCATGCTTCGTTTTAAGTAAACGAATTCGATCATTCATAAATTTATATTTCACGTTTAAATATTTAGTTGTATTTAGATATAGGAATAGGAATTTTATTATCTTTGGGTGTATAACAAGAAATTTGTTTAATAAGTAAACATATAGAATAATCAATTTAAGAAAAAAAAAACTAGAAAAAATATACATACATGTTACACG